>LQNS02278091.1:1376623-1394967 GCA_001587735.2 Parhyale hawaiensis | reverse complement strand
GAAAATAAATGTTCTTCCATGGCCTAGCCAATCACCGGACCTTAATCCAATAGAAAATTTGTGGCGTCTTTTTAAATCTGGTGTCCACAAACGGTGTCCCAAAAACCTTACTGAAATAAAGGTTATCTGCATGGAAGAATGGAAAAAATACCATCAAGTGAATGTGAAAAGTTAATCTCCAGCTATAACAATCGTCTCCATGCTGTTATTGCCAATAAAGGTCACGCCACCAAGTACTAATGTCATAATTTTTTTGTTAAATACTTTTGTCCCTCATTACTTTTGCTTGTGTTAAATTTTCTTGTTATAAGTGCACATTTGACTGTTCTGTTTAAATATTCAATTATATATATGTTATATAAACTTCCTGTATTAATTACCCTAGATCAGTCCCTAAATTTTTTAAAATACATAAAAAATAGAGTTGTGCAACTAGGTACTTATGTCTAGGCACTGTAGCTACCTACCCCGTGAATCAGCTGTATCTAAGATGGGGATAATTGGTTATAAGTAGGTACGCTCTATGTAAATGATTTAACAAAAAAAATACACAGAAGAGAACACTCTTCACGACATGAAAAAAGAAGAAACAACGACTGAAAAAAAAAATATTACTCTTCATGATGTGAAAAAAGCTGGAACAAAACGACTGAAAGGGAGAACGGTCTATAGGATGTAAAGAAAAGAAACGAATAAAACGGCTGAATGAAAATATTCGAAATATGACGAAAGACAGAAGTAGCGACAGTTGCGAGACACCGTATCTACAATGAAGACGAGTAGGAAATGTGCGGGTTGTCTCCAAGTGTTGAGTCTTATGTAGCAAGTAATTAGGCACGATAAATAATTAGGCATATAACTACACTGACACATATTTACAAAAATAAATTACATAGGCCTATGTGAGCAAACAGCGAAGCAGACATATTCCTAGTAGTGTACTGTTATGTAGAGTAGCTAACACTCTAATTTTTAGTCTCTGTAACTATCATTATCCCACTATTACCATTTCTCAACATACCTACAGGTACTATCAAGATTTGTCATGATAACTGTTATCACAAAATTTTCATGTCTCGTTATTTTAATGTTTGGTATTTATTAGCTAGACTATTATATTACTTTTATCTTACCACTAGTACCACTGGACGCGCGTTCTTTACGGACACCCAATGAATACACAGCGGAAGGCGTTGCATCAGAATAAAATGGAACACGTTATTTGTCATGACACAGACCAGCACGAAAGAAAAAATTTAATTTTATTTTGTGGTCAGGTCTAGGTGGTTAAATTATTGCACCATGCCAGGCAGGATCAAAGGGGGCCTGCAGATAGGTACCAGCCTACCGAGCAGCACCACAGGCGGCCTGCTAACACCAGCCCACCCAAGCAGCACCACAGGCGGCCTGCTAACACCAGCCTACCCAGCAGCACCACAGGCGGCCTGCTAACACCAGCCTACCCAGCAGCACCACAGGCGGCCTGCAAACACCAGCCCACCCATGCAGCATCACAGGCGGCCTGCAAACACCAGCCTACCCAGCAGCACCACAGGCGGCCTGCTAACACCAGCCTACCCAGCAGCACCACAGGCGGCCTGCTAACACCAGCCTACCCAGCAGCACCAAAGGCAGCCTGCTAACACCAGCCTACCCAGCAGCACCACAGGCGGCCTGCTAACACCAGCCTACCCAAGCAGCATCACAGGCGGCCTGCAAACACCAGCCTACCCAAGCAGTATCACAGGCGGCCTGCAAACACCAGCCTACCTAAGCAGCATCACAGGCGGCCTGCAAACACCAGCCTACCTAAGCAGCATTACAGGCGGCCTGCAAACACCAGCCTACCTAAGCAGCATTACAGGCGGCCTGCAAACACCAGCCTACCTAAGCAGCATCACAGGCGGCCTGCAAACACCAGCCTACCTAAGCAGCATTACAGGCGGCCTGCAAACACCAGCCTACCCAAGCAGCATCACAGGCGGCCTGCAGACAAAGCAAAGTGCGGCACAAAACTCTATTACGGCGCCTCGAGCGGCCGCAGCGGCGCACGCAAACTTCGCTAACTCGGCCAAAGTTGGCAGGGCGAGGGCGGCGAGTTTTCAAATACCAAAGTCGACTTTTGGGAAAACGGGGAAATGACGATGACCTTTGCAACACGTGGCTGAAAACGGGGGAACTAAGATGTAGTCTGTAGCACGTGGCTGAGAAGAGGGATATTATACGATGTCCTTTATGGCACTTGGCACATGGCTGAAAACAATGTTATTATGATGTCCCCTATCGCACGAGACTGAAAACGAGGATATTATGATGTCTTTTATAGCACGAGGCTGAAAACGAAGAAATAACGATGTCATTTACGGCACGTGGCTGAAAGTATTAGGAATGAATTCATCGTTTGAAGCGTGTGTGGTCCACTTCAGTATAAATGCACGTTGGCAAGAATATGAGCAAAGTAAACCAAAAAGTAGCAGCACCCACGTCTTGCAAGTAAACCAAAAAGTAGCAGCACCCACGTCTTGCAAGTAAACCAAAAAGTAGCAGCACCCACGTCTTGCAAGTAAACCAAAAAGTAGCAGCACCCACGTCTTGCAAGTAAACCATAAAGTAGCTACCTGTCATGTGTATCATATACACATGAAAATACGATCGACGGTAATGACCATAAGACTAGGATGTCCAACGCTTAACCCTTTCGTAGCTACAGAACGTTACAAACAGTGCAATTACTAGGAATATTCAAAAATGTTGTAAAAGATTAGATTATATAACTGGTAGTAGACGGACCAATAGGCCCATTTCCAACGAGTAGTCGGAACTAACGCTCCGGCGATCAACGAGCTATTGCCATTACGTCAAATAATGTAGGTGTCTAAGAATCGATATCATAACTCTGTTTGAGGCTCCGTACCTACGTCCGTCCGTCCAGTGTCTGTACGTTACGCTTTTCGTTGTTGGTGTTTCGAAGCAAAGACATGAAGATCATCTCACCCGTATCATATCAACAGCGTTTATGCTTTTTTTTCACGGTGAATTATGTTCATTTTGGTGATGGCAGATGACATTTTTAATAAGATTAGTTGCGTAGCTAGGTTACATCCAGGCTCTGGGTTTCCATCTCAACTCTACAGTAATTTCTTGAAATAAATGTGCGTCGTCTAAAGAAATACAATGACAAAGGATTACACTGAACAAAGGATTACACTGATGAGAAAGAAGAAACTTGTCGAGTCTCCTGTACTTTGTTTTATAGCTATCGCATCATATAAAGCATAAAAAATATGGGCTACTGGTCAATCTCCACGGGTCGTATAACAGTGCAAGAAAAAAATATCGGATTTGCTGAGAGAAAAGTGAAACGTGTTAGATAATGAAGGGCTAAATTATCGGTAAACTATGGGAAACAGTGCTTAGAAAAAGGCATCCAAAACACAGGAGAACAATGCAAGAAGTACCTACCGTCGTACATACGGTACCTATATGTCCTTACCAAGACACAAGTGCGAACTTTTTTCTGGCAGAACAAATGCGAGATGCACGGAGACATCAAAATACCGTATTCTTAGAGGTATACGAAATACGGACTGCGTAACGGTAGACAGGGTTAAGCGGCGGACATTGCGGTAGTTTACACGAGGTGAGTTAAGTTAGAAGCGCTGACTCAGGTCAAACTAAGGTAGCTCAGTGAAATTCGTTCGTCCGTGCAGTGTCTGTACATTACGCTTTCAAATATTAGCTGGGGGCAAATTTAACTTGCCAGAAGTTTCGCTTTTCCCTGGGAGGAAGCTCAATAATATATGTCTTCTTCTCGCTCGCTCTTAAAGAAATTTACAGTCAGTTTCGAATCAAAGACATGACGTTCCTTTTACAGGTATCATACATACAGTAGCGATTTTCATATCGTGAAATACCGGTGTTCACGTTGCTGAGGTCGCATAACGCTCCAAGTCTTGGAAAATTCGTATCCAGAATACGATGCCGAGCCAGCTGTTCTGAACTGCTTCATTCTAAAGCATTTTTGAAGTGAAAGCGCGATGTTTAAAGAAATCACGTAAGCTGACAGAAAAAGAGCTTTCAGCGACATGAATCAAATATTGAAAAAAGGGGCTGAGCCTGTTGAATCTTGGGGGAAAGCTAACGCACATATAAAGAATAAAGTAGCCACGGGTCCCGCTATTGAACTGAAATCATCAAATACAACGACGAAAAATGTGAAAGCCTAAATAATATTTCAGACGATGAGAAACAAAGGTTAGCGAAGGTATGTAAATATAGAAAAGAGCAATGAGGAAGTAGCTACCTCTAAAGTGTGAGATTGTTATATTTGTTTTATGCTGTCTTTATGTCTATATTATGAAATACAAGGGCGAAAACTTTGCTGGTAAAACATCTGCGAGGTCTACGGCGATCATAGTGTCTGGCATACACGGACTAAGTTACACCTCCTGCGTACGGGTCGAAATACGGAAGCGCTTCATGTTCTTGGAATACGTACCTATTTCTGTGCGGGAAATAACGGCTGGATCTATTAAGACACGTCGATTCGAAATATGTACAATTGCGAATTGAAACTCAATAGAAATTCACAGAGAGATTCGAAACTGAGCAAGTGGACCTCGCTGTAGCGGCATAGCTGCCGCGGCTCGAAGCTTCAGCAGTTTTTTAATACAATAATTATTAGACAAGCCGACACTGCACACACAGCAGCGTAATGGGAAGGATAGGGAGAAACGTTCCCATGTTTAGATTCCCGTATGCAGCAAACTTGAGGTTAGACGCAGTTTCGTAAGGATTAAGACACAGGCGCTATAGCTACCTACCGTATATGGGGTAGGTTACCGTATGTTGAGAAGCTGTATTAGGTCGAATTAAAGTGAGTTATAATAGCGTATAGGTAAGGATTGCTTCATTTTAAAAAGTGAGAACGCTACCGTGGAATTTCCACGGGTCCCGCTATAGAGTACCTATTAATTAACCGTGGGATTTCCACGGGTCCCGCTAGTGAAGAGAAAGAGAAGAAGCAAGAAAGAAAAAAATTAAATTGATAAAGTCTAGATGATAGCGCAAGCACGAGTACCTAGTTGCAGCAGACTATCAGGTACTCTGACGCGTTCGAGTAATTGAGGCAGGATAGATAATGGTTAAAGGTGGCCTCAGAAGCTTCGGCCGTTATGAATTTGTGACTTCTGGAAGAGGCGCTCGTAGCTGAGCAGAGTGTCGCTCCTAATGTTTCTCAAGAATGTTTTAAACGCGTTGGCTGTCGTTCAACCGATAACTTTGGATGGGAGTCTATTCAACATACCTATTCACTATGAAGTACGGGAAAAACTGCCGGCATACTAGCATACTAGAGCAGTTCTTCCATCTTTATGTGAGTTATTGTCCGTTGTTTCGGAGATGATCATCAACGTCTCTGTCAGAAAGTCCCACCGTAGACACGTAGTTGAAGCCATTGAAGTGCTGAAGAGTTTCTCCTCGATCCTGAGTTGTCTTGGCTCAAGAGAGATGAATCTAACTTCCTTTAGGCGACGCTCGTATGTTAAATGCATGAGGTGTACGAGGCATGTACAAATGACAAAATGCATAGCAAACCAAAACACGGTTGCTTAATGTGTAGGTACCATAGTAATATGATCAATGGGTATATGGGAGCAGCAAGAACAGATTATCAGATTATTGACAATAGACGGTTAACGTGCCCATTCATACAGAGGATCCGAGGTCTAGGCTCGGGCCTCCTCCAAGTTAATACCGTATGGGGGACACAATACGTGTGTTAACGTTTATGGACGAGGTTAGATATAAATGACGATAGGTACGGGTTCCAACAGAGGCGTGTTGTAATCACAACCCAGATGGGCTACCGCTACCGTAAAATGTAACCATACCCAGAAAAAAGGTTAGGCTACTTGACAGCGCCATCCCTCGAGTATACGAAATTCGGTTTAAGTCACTTCGATACCTACTCCCAGCCCTGAAGTTCATGCGTTCTGTTGAATAATTTTTGTCCCCCCTTAGGTATTTGAAATGGATGTGACTGAGCGTCATCGTAACCCGAGTCGCAATCGTCGCTACCGCTTTTCGGGTAGCTAACCCTGGGGTGGTGGTTACAACACACCTCGGTTATACTAACAATCGGCATGCCTATTCCACTTGTGTTGCAGTGATTGTATCCCAGTCCGTAAAAGAAAAGAAAAAACCTCCATCCTAATAGCCAAAATAACAAACTTTTAGTAAACTTAATATCAGCATGCGCATCATCATCATCATTAGTATCAACCGCGAACGAAGTGTGAGATGTGATCATGTTTTCGTTGAAGATTTAAATATATATATGTATTTGTTAAGATATATAGTTATGTATTTGTTAAAATATATATATGTCTCTCTACCCAAAAACAGGTAGAAGGAGTTGAGCAATCTTGATAATTTTTTGCAGGGAGTCTGGTGAATTGACCTAGATGTGACCCATGACAAAAAAATAGGCCTAGCTGGCCATCAAAAATGACTGTGTTGAATTTGCCTCTATCACGACATATTGTCTTACGCCACGAGGCGCTCTATTTTTCTTATGTTATTATAGTGAATAGTTTAAGCCTCAGTTTCCACAACAACGACGATCTAACAGAGGGAGAAACAAGGGACAGCTGGCCATCAAAAATGACGACAATGAAACTTGCTCCCACCGCGAGTGATGGGCTTACGCCACGAGGCACTCTAGTTATACTTAACATAATCACTTTATCTCCATCAGTATCCTTAATTATATCATCATTCTTACCAGCCTTATCATCCTCATGGCAAAGCCGTCAAGTTTTCAGATCACTGTTCACGAGAGCCAAAAATGCGAAACGTTCCAAGATTTAGGAACAGAAGTTTCCGTGACTTTATTTAGATCTACGGTATTTCAGTTTTACCAGCGTAGCCGCAACTCACGCGATTAAACAGTGAATTTCATTTTCATTATTATGTCATCAGTAGGAATATTTAATCTCAGCATTCCTGCCGGAAGAACTCAATTTGGCTCAGTGCGCTACTACTGGCGGGAAAAAAGCGCAAGGAATAGTAAAACACACTCGAGTGGACGGCTCGTTTTGTAGCCCTCCACACGAGAGAGACTCTATAGTGGTGTCCCGCGTACGAGGTCATCTATCTCGATCGACAGCCCGCCACACGGAACAGAAAGGGAAAAGTAGAGAACCTACCTAATTTGACAAAAGTAACCTCGTCAGTAGGAAATGCGGCAATCAACAACATCTTCTGGGGAAGAGGCACTCGGGGTCCTTGGGCGTGATGCCCAAATATATTGTGGCAGCGATAGGGCCCCCAGAATATAGGTACCCCTGAGGGCGTTTCCGTGACTACAATTTGAGGGATTCGTACATCACACGCTAACTAAATCTCTTCCCAAATTACGGTATAAAATTTCCGAAAACTTACTGTTGACACACGCCAAAGGTGGTGTCCACACAGCAGTGGCGGCCGATTTCCGGAATAATTTTTAAAACTTAGCTACAATGTAAAAGCTGAAGTGGCGCCAGCACCAATGTAATTGGAAGGACTGCAAAGAACGTTTCGCGTTTTGTACGGTACTCTTGTGGATAGCAGCATTGACGTAGTCGACCAGCAAACATCGCGTCTGAAACGGTACCATTCTAATCAGGGGTCAAAACAATGAATTTATCAGGCGCGCATTCGAGTTGCTGGAGAAATTAAACTTTGGAGCTTGGCTTGTCCAGAACTTTAGGCATGTGCGCTGGTTTAGGTCTACTGAATCCAGTTTCCCGTGTTGACGCCAAACTGATTACTCAAGAGACTTCTAAAGAGTCGCTCTTCTTCCGTAAAATATAGCTAGCTGTCATCCGAGTCAAAGTGATAGGGTTAACTACCACGATTCGAACGGGTAAACCCGACGCTCCAGTTTCAAATGCCGGACACGTCAACCTCGAAGTTTAATTTCGTCGGCCAATCGAACCCGCCGTCAGTCAGCCTACAGACTGCGTAGCTAACTCTCGTTCGTCCAACAGCAGCACACAGCAATGACGTAGAGTGCTGACCATGAACAACGCAGCATTACATGGCAGGAAGATAACGCACTGCCGTATCACACGCCTGCTGAGGTGTGAACCAGCAATAAGACAACCAGTACAGGCATAACTTCAGAAGCAGCTTGTTTCTTTCCCTCCGCATCCTTAAGACACTGATAACACTGAAATTACTACACCAAAGACGAAGTGTTGATGTAAGAGTAGCCTACCTGCCAAGTTAGTTACTCCATAATGTTTAAAGAAGCGAGTGCGATAACATACATACAGCATATTACCTTTGATTATGCAAATACCATTTCTTTACTTATTTTTCAAGATAAGTGTCAAAAATTTAAAATGTTAATAGTAAGTTAGTGCACAGGTATGTTGTAACTATAAAAACAATGAAAGAAAAATAAAACTGAACTATTTCCCACGTTTCGGCAACATTTTCTTATCGCACGGGGTTCTGCTGTTACGACAGATTATGCAACATCACTCTCTAGTCAACATGGGAAATAAAAGCGGTTTAACCAGTGAAGAAAATATCGAAGTGACCTCGTTATTGGCTTCTGGTAAGACAACACTTGAAGTTTCCAAGGAATTACAGCGTGATCACCAAACAATTAAGGCTTATGCAATTGAAGGTAAAGTCAGCCTGAAAACTCCGGACAGAGTCTCTACGAGGAAATTGACTGCTCGGGATAGGCTACGCTACATTTGAAGGTTTCTATAGCTAGAAAACAACTTTCTACAAGCAAGGCGATATTTGAAGACGCTGGAGCATCAACACTAAGCAGAAAGACAAGATGTGAGGTTCTGCAGAAACTAGGGAAAGTGAAAAAGGCAATTAAACGACCACTTCCAACAAAACTCATAAAGACAATAGGGTCAAATGGGCAGAAGAGAACATGAAAACTGATTTCTTCAATGTCATATTTACTGACAAAAAATGCAGAGCCACTCATGATGGTCCAGATGGATGGGCGTCTGAATGGGTCCTCCATGACCGACCTCAACAGACACGGCTTCAGCGTCAACAAGGAGATGGAGGTGTAATGCTTTGGGCCGGGATAGTAGGTGACACCCTTATTGGTCCATTTGAAGTGGCAGAAGGAGTTAAACTGAATGCAGAAAGGTACTGACAGCTTCTTGAAGCCAACTTGACTCCATGACTTGATGAGCAGACTATCGGCATGTATCGCATGCAAATCCAAATTGGTATTTCACGATAACGCTCCCTCACAACGAGCACGGTACACTGCTAACTGGCTTGCGGATAGAAAATTTAAATCAAAAAGAATTATGACCTGGCCAGCGAATAGCTCCGATTTAAATCCCATTGAGAACCTCTGAGCAATGATCAAAAGCAAGGTCTATGAAGGTGGTCCGGCAGTGTTCGAGCAAGTAAGCCTGTGGAATGCAGTAAAAACAGCTGCAGATTTTATTCCACCATCTGAAATATCAAACCTGCCAAACTCTGTTGATAATCGCCTTATAAAAATCATGATAAATGGAGGTTGCCATGTTCAAAATTAACTTATGTTTGCCAGTACTGAACACTTATTTCAGTGTTTATTGAATTCTTTTGGTAATAATTTCTTGGTTTTGGACATTTATTACAAACATTCCTGTTCACTTGTTTTTATTACCTCTCTAGCCTATGACGCTTTTATTAACTCGTTGCATAATCTGAGGTAACAGTAAAACACTCGTAAATAAGCATATTGCATGATAAACTTCGCAAATGGCTAAATATTTATTTTACAAGTGCTGTTTATATTTGCAACATAGCTATACATTTAGTTAATATTGATATTTCAAAGTTAGACACTTATCTTGAAAAATGAAGTAAAAAAAATTGTATTTGCATAATCAAAGGTAACATACCTACTGGAGTAATAATTTTCAAGCGGTCTCAGGCAGAGTGGAGGTCGTAAACCAGTGCACTAACATCTACAGTAACCCGAGTTATAAATACTATATTACTGGAGAGATTTAGCCTCCCTTCTTCACTAGAAGAGCAACCAAAGAGAGGAAGAAACGATACGAGCCATGCATATAGTACCGTTTGTCAAGGGAAACGTGGAACCCTTGCACAGAAGTGTTCCCACGCTGGATCAACGCGATTGAGTACAGCACATGAGGAATGCATAAAAAACTAAAACACAGGACGTCAGCAGAGGTAAGAAAAATGAAGGGAGAAGACGCATAGTGAGCACGAAAGAAAGACGGCCCGAAGGCGTAACGGAGGCCAAGTAGCTATGGGTCCCAATGGGGGGCACCATTGCCTGTGACATGGGACGGGTGAACCTTAATAGCCTGGTCATATTGCCGATCTTAGGCATGTCGAGGAGGAAAGATTATTTTTATCACAAATTACTATAGCAAAGATGAAGAAATGCTTATATAAACGCGGCACCGACCTGGTGTATCATCCGTGAGGCTAAGAGAGGAAAACGCCACCGCGTGTGACCTAGTTTCGATACTACCTTGTTAAGGGATCAACATTCAAAGCCTAGATTAGTTATTGGGCGAGTATTCGCATCCGCAACCGTGAAACAACCGCAGCTGCATCTGCATCCGCAGCTGCTAAGAGAGTAACATCCGCATCCGCGCATATCAACTGTAAAATTCGCAGCAAAGGAGGCGCAGGTTCATCACTGTACACTAAGCTCATCCATAGCGCTGAAAACTGCAAATTCTCATTTGGATTAAAGTGTGTGCAAATGCTGTCCCTGTCTACAAAGTACCATCTAAGTTCCCCCCCCCCCAAGTGCTTCATAAACTGCCGTCGTAAGAGGGTGTGTGCGTTTTTGGTGGGGCAAATATTCGCATCCTCGGAACATCAGCACCTTTTTTGACACCTGCATCCGCGAATGTGAAGATGGCAACATCCGCACGTGCATCCGCATCCGCGGATGTCCAAAAATGACATCCGACCCATCACTAGTGTAGATACAAGTACCTGCCTGGTACACCTGCATAAAGTAGACTACCCTCATACATTATTGCACTTGAGGCTAGTGATTGTCTAGTGAGGCTAGACAGTAGGAAACAATTACTAGATTGCAGCCCAATGTCCTTCGCTCTTGTTATCCCGAAGAGAAAGAGGTGATGATGTTTTCGTTCTGCACATGCCTACGTTTGTTTATATACCTATTGCTATGTCTTTCCATCCATAACTGCCAAAAGGAATCTAACTACAAGCACAATCTCTTGCAGGAAGTCAGGTAGGTTGACCTAGATATGACACATGATAAAGCTGCTGGCTCAAGCTCTTTCAGTCCCCCCCCCCCCTTCGCGGGTGATGATCTTACCCCCAAGGCGCTATAGTTCGTTGTCCTTTTTTCATCAGTAATTTCTTTCCCCTTTATGTTATGCTCTATGATGCACTCAGTCTGCGCATAAAGAACTAAAAAAAATATTCTATACTATCAATACTACCACGAAAGGTACTAGAGTCGTCTTCGATGCTTCGGTTTCAAAAAGTTGGTAAGGCAACGACCCCCTCGGGCCTTTCAGAGGAGGTAGGTATTTTCTCATTTCTAACCTTCACATTGGGACGGAGACGCAGGCGCGTAAGCATGTAATCAACAAAATCATTATTGTATTATAAAATATAAGAAGGAGACCATCAATAAAACTATTATTTTATCATAGAATATAAAAGGAAGCAATCAACAAAATTGCGTTTTATAACATAGTGATATAACTGAATTAGGCCCTACGCACGACTTCCATTCTTCAATGTAGGCGCTTGAAGTACCTATCTCTTTGCTTTTGTTATTGTTCCACTACAGTGCATGGCTAATTGGATTTACCCATTGTAAGCGAAATAATCTGATCCCATTACATTTAATTGGCCCAAAACTATTACTGAGCTTTCGAATCACTACTTCGGATCAAGTTTACGTGGCTAAGTGGCTAATCCCAAACCGATTACGCTCAAGGCTTACTCCCTCTCTGTAGGTTTGCATTCTCGGTCGTCGCACACGCGTTCGATTTGCAATAAACTACTGAAATTCGTGTAAAAAAAATGTTATTCGAACGCCAAGAAACACAAAATCTTAGACAATTAATAACTTGAGCCTAGAAATAAAAATGGCTCACGTACAGCAATTCTCGTTAAATGGGACTCGCCGGTTTCAGATTTAGGGGGGGGGGACTTAATACAGAACTTTACACGGGAAAATGGTGTACATGGGCGGCGTATTTATACGGTACATGTACGCGCTACATAGAGCCAATTCGTTGTTCTTTCTAGCGTATATGTAGCTACCAGCGTCACCCGCTGTAATCGAATTAAGATCATTTTGCTAAAAACTGGCAAATTGAAGACACCTCAGATTCCGTCATCAAGTGACGCAGGAGCGAACCCCTGTTGTAGGGAGTCGCAAAGTGCCAAAAAAAAAAGAAAACTGATGTTTCATATATAGCCCACTAGCATTACCTACCATTATAGTTCAACTGAAATGTTTTGACCACCCTTATTTACCTAGTTCGGTTTCGCTTTGTTTCATTCTTCGATGGAAGATCTACTAAATTGTTCCTTTTCCTTTACAGACTGCTGTATACTCGGTCGTCAAACAGGACGGCGAAGAATTCGAGATACTTCTTCACTGCCACACTTTCGTTAATCCAACTGCCAATTTGTCGGAACATACCGTAAGAGATAAAGCGTTCTCGGCCTCACCCCTGCTGAACAGCGAAACCCTTCTTTGCTTTCTCTAATTTGGAGAATAATTAATTGCTTTTTGGAGGCAGTCAATCATCACTCAATATATAAATTCTGACTCGGTACCGAGAATGCCTATGCCAAAATACAGTACCGTACCTCCTTATTAACGGAAACCCCGGGGATTTGCTCGTCGTTATAACCGGGGTTCCGCTATATCCGTTTTTTTTTACTATATATAACGGAAAAAACCCTCTTATAACGGAAGGCGTCAGTTCGTATAACGGAAGTTTCCGGAAGCCCGGTTATAACGAAAGTGAAAAATACTACAACGGAACTTTTAAATTCTTTCGTTATATATATTCGGGTTTCCGCTATAACGAGTTCCGTTATAGCGAAGTTCTATCATATAGGAGGAAATTTTTCGCTCACGAAAAGCTGTCTCGTCGACGAATGAAACCAAGTTGGATGGATAAGTGATGCAACGGAATAAGAGGGAAGCAACTAAACATCAGAATGCATGAGAGTGCTAATTAATCAAGGGAAGCTTCAGATATCTTCAATGCTTCGATTTAAACGTTGGCAATGCAACAAGTCCATTTAATTATTTAAAGGTATCGTTTTGCAATCATCTACAACCTGGCTTACATTTCGCCTTTTTTTCAGCGCGACAGCAAATGGACAGATAAAGAAAATAAGTAAATAAATAAAAAGATAAATATACACTTGCCGTTATTATACTATAGATAACCAATACGAGTTTCAGACCTAATAATTGAAAGAGTTTTAGGCCGAAACGTCAATATTTTCTAAGGCAGTGACTTCTGCAATTGCAAAATTTTAGTACCGGAGTTTTAAGAGTACCGTAAGTGCTTTGGGATTAGTGCACGGAACTTTTTCCAGACTAACTTAACACTCGATCAATGGTACCTCAAGTCATTCAGGCTCGTGGTATGATCTCAAGAAGCGTGTGGTGAATTTATGCCCTAAAACAGTCCTCGCGGAAACCCATGGCACAACTTCCCACAACAGCCTGAGGGGCACTGAGCTCACAAGAGATACAGGCGGCGGGGCGTGGCCATACACCACACTGTTGTCCATACATCTCGCTGTCGCATCACAGCAGAGGGCCCTAAGGCACCCATACATCAGTGCTAAATAAATCTGGTACTGACTACGCTGTCCGTTTTCTTCTTTAGCTTAGCTTCTTCATAGCCGACGAGCCTGAGAACGCTGACCAGATTTTTTGATTGGCACCAAATTTTTATCTGAATGGAAGTAGTTACCAGTAGTCCGTAGCCTGTAAGGGGACTGCAGTCTTTGGCTGAAGTTATCAGGGAATTTGCTGCAGTCATTTCCATTTTTTTATGAATGACTGACCTACTGGATGCCTGTAGCTATGGAGCACATTGATGAGTTCATATGCCACCGACGAGAACCACGACGAAGAGAGAGAGGGAGCACAAAAAAGGTGCTTCTTAGGAGTACCTACCGAGCGTAATTACATTTTGCTTGCGCAAGCTACTAGCCTTGTTAGAAAGGTGAATCCGAGTATCTAACGAGCGATTCTTAGAGTAAAATTGGATTTGCTGGTTAAGGCTTCCCTAGCCCAGCGTTCACTGCAACCTTAATACAGGAAGAAAGAAAGAAAGAAAGAAAGAACGCACAGTAGATCAAAGAAAATGAGTACCTAATCCGAATATGACATCGGGAATAGCAAAGCTAGTAGGAAAGAATAGGAAAAGCAGCAAACAATGATCATCAGTAGGGTCCGGAAATGAAAGAAAAGCTAAGTGGACGCGAAAAAAACGCGTTCTAAAGGCCTAACGAAAGCTTCGGTAACCTAAAAGCCTTCTGGGGCACGGCCCCCATGCATTACACGAGATAAATAAACCGAACAAAGCCACAGCCTGTCTTATACTAGAGGTGTACCGATGCCACTTTGCTGCCGATACCAAATAAAAAACTGGCCGACACATTGGGTACCGATACAGATGGTATCAGCACACCTCTCTCTAATAGGTACCCTTGCAAGGTATTTAAATTTCAATTTTCATATAAGTTAGCACAAAAATTGTTATTATAGTTTAAAAAAAAGCACACAGAAAAGCAGAGAAAAGCACACAGAAAAGCAGACTCTCATTCTTAGAAAGTACAAAATCTTTTCACCTGTGGTAACGGGATCTCGATAATTTAGGTACACTATTGGTTAAATGGGTTTTATCTCAACGGTTTTTATCAAATTTTATGACATATAAAGACTGGTATTCATGCAAAATAAATTACAACATTGCGACGGTTTTCTCCGGCACCTGTTTACGTACTTGTACGCACACACATGACCTGAAAATATATATATTTTTTAAATAATTTAAAAATCAATAAATATTCATACATATGAGAAAACGATATTTATAACGTATGAAATGCCTATGCACGACGACCAAATTATAGTAACTAGTCGCTTTTTACCGCATAACAAATAATTGTTGAGTACAAACTGTTATTCAATTCACTATAGATCAGGAGGAAGATTTCTACGACATATACGAAACAACTACACGCCATATGGTTAACATAGAAGATCTGGATTAATTTATGACACACAAAACAAATATACTCTTTTTATCAATATAGGCATGATATTGGGTGTAATGAGCTCTAAGTCGTCGACCATGTTTTCGAAGTATCACGGAGCTAATGTCAAACGCTCAATAACAAACAACCCTGAACATATCAACAGCATTTATACCGTATTGAATATCTTCAAGGTCTATATGCTGAATATTGAATACACTCACAGAATAGATAATTATACGCTGAATATTGAATAGATCAATAGTGCTGACTTTAAATATCTTCAAGATTTATATGCTGAATACTGAACACATCAACAGCACAACAGGACTGTAAGTAAAAATCTGCAAGATCTATTCGGTCAGCATCGAACATATCAACAGGATTGATTCACTGATTGATAGGCATCCATAAATATACTGAAGTTTAAGTTACCATGTTAAAAAGAAGGCAAGATGCATAGCTACTTAATAAATTCTGAACAAAAAATTCACGGTCGCCGTAGAGCTGGAAATAGGCGACGATACAGGCACCAAGACAGTGCTAAATTACGCCACGATAATTCCTAGTTTTCAGCTAAGTATCACCACCGGAAGCAGGTCGCGTTGAGTTTAATAACACATCTCCACCAGACACATCTATCTAAATCTCAATAGAAGGGAACTGGTAAAGCGACAAAAACACACACAGGCACTCACTCCACCATCACTAACCCTTCCCTCACCACCGCTAAAGAGGCACTGGCAATTGGCGAGCGCCAAGACTGGGCAGTCGTGTCAGTGTCGTCATGGATGTAACATCGCCACTCGAGCAGTTGTCATTCTATTATGTTGGTTCACCGCACAATTCTGCAGTCAGGGACGGTTCGTGGATAACAATAAGTGGGATTTGTTCAATACCACAATATTTTTAAATGTTTCACGAACAGAAACATTGTTCACTGCCACTTACTCATGAATGATAGACTGTATAAACGTAGAAAAGAATGAACTTGCTCTAGTATGTGACCCACCTGAGAGTATGTGTAGGGTGAAGTGAGAATATTGTATGTTAGGATAGGTTCGGTTTAGCTAGAATAGGCGCATCCTGTCTAACCTAACTAATACACACACACATAAATATGCATTATGTCTGAACCACGATACCTAGGCCACTAAGCTTACTACCTACACCGGCACCGGAAGAATTACCGAGAAAAGTTTCATGATAATAACCTAGATCGACAATAGTCGTAGAGTAGTAGAATTAAGGAGGTACTGCAGCTCAGAAGTGGCTCGATCTGCAAGAGCCGCTACTGCTGCTTGTACGGGCAGCAACAGGCTTTCCTTCCCTAGCTCTGCAATTAATCCATCCAGTTCATCCAAAAGTAAGGATAAAAGTCGCCTTCGTGCTACAGATAAAGAGGTATGCCCACTAGGGTCCAGAGAAGCGTAAGGCTGCAGTCGATCACAGCTTATCCGAGTTATGGCGTCATCTAGGATAAGCTCAATCAACAATTGTGCCCCCCAAACCCCAAGGCTAATGCTCCCAATAACAATGAATGACATAAATGTTGATGCCACGTTCCAGAGCATCAAGACTTATCCATCTCGCTTGGAATCGAAGGTCTGACCTGATAGCGAGTGATTCAGCAACCCTAACCACTCCGCCACAGGGTAGAATATATTAAATACGTTAGTTTAAGTCTTCCTTGACACAATGCAAACTTTAAGAGAGGAAGGAAGAGACATTAAGTATGTTGATAGTAACGTGTAACATATGCACAAGGGTATTCCGACAGTGGATCAGCGTGTAAGATGACAAGAAGCCTGAAATGAAGAAAATCACAGCTTCATAACATGGGTTCAAGATTAAGCCGACGCCTTTGGAAATATTCGACACACTTCAACGTAGAAGTCAACAGAATACGCAGGGAAGACCGCCTTTGGAAATATTCCGACACACTTCAACGTAGAAGTCAACAGAATACGCAGGGAAGACCGCCTTTGGAAATATTCGACACACTTCAACGTAGAAGTCAACTGAACACGCAGGGAAGACGATCGAATTTATTCTTAAAACTGCGACGTAGTAGTGGTAATAGTAGTGTAGTAGTAGTAGTAGTAGTAGTGTTTCTGCAACAATGGAAACAGTCTACTTAAAATCTCGTGTAAATGAAAATGGGTAAATACTGTTTAGATGCGCTAACACGTAAATAAGCGGCTATTGAACGTTAAATCACGAAAATAGAAAATGGTTACAAAAATTGCAACAGTAATTTGAGCAGGTAATGACTATTATTGCACACTTGTAATAGATGTAAGTACAGGGTACGCTTAGATTTACGATTACTGATTAAAAGATTCTTACAATTCAAAATTCCGTTAAAACATTTCTATTCCTAAATCACAAGGGTATATTGCAACTACACTAGCGGGCAAAATAAAAGCACGATTTTCATTTTTTGAAAATAAAGGTTAACCATGTAGAGTAGGTTAATGAATTTTTTGATTATTATTAAATCATACCAGACTGGCGACGTAGGAACGAAGAAACTCCATGAGGTTAACAAACACCCACGCAACCAGCCCAGCGGGTGAAGACAACAAAAGAGTGAAAAAAAGAAAATCCGAGATCACAGAATAGCTCTGTGTACAGATCGTTTAAAGCTGCTAATACCCGCACCAGCAAAGACAGAGCCATCAAGACCATTCTAAACATCCACACACGGTGGAAAAAACAAATGGGAATACTGGCCCGTACGGCATCGTAACGGTTCCAAGGCAAACTCATGAAGAGCACCAGTACGCCGAGTAAAACTCACCCGAACAAATGGATCCGGAAGAAACTCAGACAGTGGATAACTGAGGCAGTTATAGATTTTATACAAAAAACAAACCCCACCAACTCTGCTACGATGCGCCAAATTACAAGGCACAACACCACCCAGCATGAACGCACATCCACGAACCACTTTGTCAAGCAAACACAGATGGCAATCGGCAGCAGAACCCCAGACTACAGAGCAATACTCCAGAAGAGGGAGGACAAAGCAATTAAAGCAGCGACGTGTCAATTCT
>LQNS02278091.1:1214605-1225479 GCA_001587735.2 Parhyale hawaiensis | reverse complement strand
TACAGCCACCTGTAGCCTCTTACAGCCACCTGTAGCCAATTACAACCACCTGTAGCCACTTTCAGCCACCTGTAGCCACTTACAGCCACCTGTAGCCACTTACAGCCACCTGTAGCCACTTTCAGCCACTTGTAGCCACTTGCAGCCACCTGTAGCCACTTACAGCCACCTGTGGCCACTTACAGCCACCTGTAGCCACTTTCAGCCACCTGTAGCCACTTACAGCCACCTGTGGCCACTTACAGCCCCCTGTAGCCACTTACAGCCACCTGTAGCCACTTTCAGCCACCTGTAGCCACTTGCAGCCACATATTATGAGGAGCGGCGCCTGTGACCTCTTGTGGTCGTCTCTGTCTGATGCGGCGGAGTCGAATAAAAACTCATGTCGTTAGTCACTATTGCAAATTCAACACAACGAAGCAGCTGAAGCTGTTAAATATTTTACGCCCTGTATTGAGAAATTATTTTGGAATTTAGTCTACAGACAAGGAACAGTAGTGTATGAATAGTGCTCTATTGGCCCCAGCGAGCAAATTAGGCCTTCAATACTGCAATATATGGTGTTTAAGGCTATTTAAGGTATTTAATGCTATACAAGGTTTTTAACGCGATATAAGGTTTTTAACGCTACATAAGGTGTTTAATTCTATATAAGGTGTTCAGTGCTATATAAGGTGTTTAACGCTTTAGAAGGTGTTTAATGCTATTTAAGGTGTTCGGTGCTATATGAGGTGCTTAACGATTTAGAAGGGATTTAATGCTATATAAGGTGTTCAGTGCTATTTAAAGTGTTCGGTGCTATATAAGGTGTTTAACGCTTTAGAAGGTGTTTAATGCTATTGAAGGTGCTGAATTATATATAAGGTGTTCAGTGCTATGCTGAGTGTCCTAAATAAGTTAGCCCAATTTCAAATAATTATAAAAAAATTAGTGAGGTTACAAAAATTTTGAAAGTTGCATGTTGTTTATCAACCTTTTTCTTTACCTATGTTGAAAATGCCATGACAAAAATAATACTGAAAAATACGCTTTTACATTTTTCACTTCATTTTCAACATAGATGAAGAAAAGGTTGATAAACACCATGCAACTTTCCAAAAGTTTGTAACTTCAATAGTTTTTTAGCTATGATAATTTGAAATTCGATTAACTTCTTTTGGGACACCCTTAATAAGGTGTTCAATGCTATATCAGGTAGTATGATAAGGTGTTTAACGCTATATAATGTGTTTACCGCTATATAAGGTGTTCAATGCCATATATGGTGTTCAGTGCTATATAAGGTATTTAATGCTAAGTAAGGTGCTCACGATGATATGAGGTGTTCAATGATATATATATATATATTGTATTGGATACTCTATAAAGTGTAAAACGCTATCAAAGGTGTTCAATACTTTATGAAGCGATTCGTTGCAAGTACAAGTAGCAGATTCTCACGTGTAGCGTACTGTGCAGTGACCTTAAAGAGTATATCGCCAAGTACCTANTATGGTATTGGATACTCTATAAAGTGTAAAACGCTATCAAAGGTGTTCAATACTTTATGAAGCGATTCGTTGCAAGTACAAGTAGCAGATTCTCACGTGTAGCGTACTGTGCAGTGACCTTAAAGAGTATATCGCCAAGTACCGACCTCGTAACGTAAATTTGTTGTAGCTGCTACACAAAAGATGTTTGCGTCAAAAGAAAAATTTTAATTCTTTAATTATGTTTCTTTATTCCATTTTTGGTTTGCACAATAATCGAGAGAAAGATATCGGGTATGTAGATGGCCTTGAGTTTTGCTACGGGCAGCAGTACTTGTGGGATTAGATTATTTTCTTTCTTACATCACAAAAGAAGCCTGAATACGAAGAACATTTCCGCCCTGCCATTGCGGGAAGTCTGAAAAGAGTTTTTGATATAAAATGCAAGTTTGCATAATTTGTTTGTCTATTGAAAAATATATGAAAGCTTTGAAAGGACTATCAATAATGCGACCGAGTAAATTGAGATACTTCCTTCGTCATTAACGCTATATGTGTAAATAAAATTCAGGCTATGAAAAGATGCTTTCGATAGGTATTATAAAGACATTTTCAGGATATGTAACAATTCTGAAAAATGAGAGAATTTAGTGCGGTGTAATCATTCCAGTCATCATACATAATGAATTCTGTTGGAGTATATTCATATTTTGCCACAGAAACAAAATGTAACTACTCGTATACTTCACTCAAGGTAGTCAATACCTACCCTACGCTGAAATATATATATATATATATTATGTAATTCTGTGCGTAATTTTTTCCCTAGCTGTTCATACTGAACTTGATTTGGGGAAGCCACATCCCCCACCAATGCAAGGCAAAGCGAGACAAGTAAGGCACTGAGCCCTTTAAAACTCTGTCTATAGGGCCAACTGGACAGAGCTCAAAATTAGCAAACAGCCTCATGGTAAAAACCGCGTACCGTCGTCACTATACCCCCGCATTTCGCACCGGTGCCACCGGCTGTAACTATGAAATGATTGTATGAGGATAGAAGCTGTAACAAAAGTTTCGAACGTATCATGGATGCGGCTGAGGCTCAGGAGCACAGGTCATTTACTAAGGATAGTTATGCATGTCAGATCAAAGCGCACACACAAGTGGCAAATTTCAACCAATCAGCGAACGCCGTGACTGACGTAAATTTCAGCCAATGGGCCACCGCCGTGACTCTGACGTCGCTATCGTGAGTAAACAAAGGAGGTCGAGAGGGACGGTTTGTTTTACTATATCAGAAAGACATTCCCGCCTATTGCTAAATCATTTATTACCTCAAATTGGAACTACACATACACTTAATTTCATAAGTAAAGGAGAAGAATAGACCACAGATTTGATGTTTTATTGTATTGCATCTGGATTATCTGTGCCACAAAAAGAACTGAGGAAATCGTGGGAAAAATGTTTACCTAAATAAAAGCGAATGCTTTGTACGAGTTGGAATGCTTTGCATAAGTTAAGAAAGACAAAATGAAACGATTGTCATTCACCAAGAAAACTATGCATATTAACAGGTTATTAAGTAGAATGTTCTACACATGAAAAGCACAATAAACTGCAATCGAAAAAATTTATAAACGTTTTTATAATAAACAATCGCGACGCGAACTTTGTCTCTCGCGCATACGACTCCATTGGGTAATTACCCAAGATGTTTCTATTTTTGGATTACCCAAGATGCCTCGCTGCAAAAGGAGTGACGCTATTGGCTTGACGTCACTATTATGAAGTTGTGTACAAATGTAAGCACAGTGCATATACTGTACTTATATCTGACAAAACTATCTTCAGTAAAAGAACTGTGCTCAGGAGAATGATTTAAACTTTTCTCATACTCGACAACGTTCCAGTTCGTTCTCAACTCTGCTTTTGACCACATGCAGTGTGGCTGTTGTTTGTAATTTGTGACGCTAAGCCTTTCTTTACATTACGTCTAGCTTACTTGTGCATTTCATTTGTTGCAGATGGTAGATTTATAATCCTATACTTGAAGATGTCCACCGTTAAGGGACGAAACGTCGTATTTTATTTAGCATGCTTCCGATTTTACTCGCGTATAGTATTGAATGAACTTAGTGGCGAACAGAGGTATATTTTTAGAACTTTGGAGAAGAAGATAAAGTGTCTCGTTAAAATTTGTGCTTATTTGAAATATCTCATACTTTTCCGTAATATCTTATTTCTGACTGCACAATATAGACGAAGATAAGGTTTATTTCCCCCAATGATTTCCCTAATATCGTTCTATTTTCCACTAAAGTCTGTCGGGCGCCGTACTCGTCAGCTTAGTCGACGTTTTCCGCCTTTTGTCTGTTTCGGTCCAGAATTCTTTGTAAGAATCCGTGCTCAGCCATATGGATTTGAGGGCGTTCAAGTTAGCTGTCAATATAAATTTTTTCATTCAACTTTAACACCGTTTTCAGGCGATCCTGGTGTTGCTTAGCTTCATTTGAGCTTCATAACTTCTCCGTAGAGAAGCAGACTTGTAGTTTTAATAATAATAACTAACTGCACCCGTGAAACTTTCACGGTCTGGCGGGACCTTTCAGGTTGGACTCCTGAAAATTCAGGAGTCCGTGTTATCAACTTTTATACTATTCTAAACTGCCCGTGACCCGTTGGTTTATCATCACTATCTTCCTTCCTTTCGCATAAGTCAAGTGTTATTTAGCTGGTCATAGACCACGTGCTATTTGTCTCCGTTCACTCCTGCCTGTGGGGGTCACCATCACCAGCTTCTTTATTTTGAAAAGTATATTCAACTCTCTGCCTGTGCGCAAGGGAAATATATATGTGACGCGGTCCAATTGTACTTCCAGTATCACCTTTAAATTTAGCCCACACGTTCATGCAGCCCAGCTCAAATTCATCTTCCGTATCATGGATATAGCCGAATTAAATCTCTAACTTCCGTTTATCTGCTACTGATGAAGAGCGTGACACAAAAGGTAGGTAGGTACTAGCCAAGGAGCTTCTAATGGGAGGAGCAAGCCCAAGCAGTTTATGGTCGAGTAAACACAAGGCTTTGTCACGTGATCGAAGCTGGCGTTTGGAGTCCTTAAAGTGGCTGAAGTGGCAGTGGTCAGCACATATAATTAAGAATGATACAGAAAGGCAGCTGTTCAATATTTTTGCAAAGACAATCGTGTCTGAAGATTTATATCCCAGTGCTTACCCTATTACCTTCATCATCAGATGGTATACAGGATACAAGTTTCCTTTACATACTTCCATCCGCTCGGAATTTCGTCGATGGTTAATGGCTATAAAAATTTGAGCTCAGGACTTCTTCCTATATAAGCTGCGTGAGGCAATGCCGCTCTCCGATTGGATAAGCCACTCAGCCAGTTTAAGGGAAAAGTTTACTCGCGACGCTCCCGTAGGATGAAAAGAGAGGGTGCGCTCATCTCTATTAGAACCTCCAATTGGTACTAGCGTATTAATATATAAATGGGGAGACAGACCGGCCCCATGCAGCTTTCATAGCAGCAGTCAGTTTTATACCACAAGCACGAATGAGAAAATAATTTTCTGCCGTCATTTTTAACGGCGCGAAAGCCCCTGTAGACTAGATCTGTATTCCGCGAGCCTACACCTCCGCCAAGGAACATAATGCTATATTGCAGAATGGTAGACAGGTGGTAGGCAGAATTGTAGAGAGATAAACAGCCTGACCGCCCATCACATCGATCAAGTGATCTGTACCTGGTGATATTATTTATTAACATTTTCCTCCAATGTCGAGAAGACTGTCCTTAACTTTTTGAACAGTGTTGCTAACAGACTGATATTACCACAGACAAACAAACAATTTAACTACTGCAATAATAATATATCTCGTCGGAGGAGATGAAAATAAATGTCTAGCATGCATCCCCCAGAACTGAATGTTGGGTAGAGAAACCTTAACTAGCTGGACTACTTGCACTTATCATTAGCCTGCATACTGACAACAGCCGCTGTACTTTCTGGCAACATCCGGGACTTCAGTTCTGCATGCAAGTAGTCCACTGTGTCGCTTCCTCTCAGTTGCAATCACCTGCTATATCAAATTAGGCTGCTACTCAGTCAGGAAGTATTAATAATAATGATTATTACTTCGTGCTACTCAACCGTGGCTTGGTTCGGCCGTTACGGTCGGTGTCCGTTACGGTGGCCTACATAGTCCATCAGTCCTCCTATTATGCAGCGTATGTTGCTATCGACGTCTCAAGCAATGCTATTCTAACGGGAAACCAACTTCTCAAGCAATGCTATTCTAACGGGAAACCGAATTCTCAAGCAATGCTATTCTAAAGGGAAACCGACTTCTCAAGCAATGCTATTCTAACGGAAAACCGACTTCTCAAGCAATGCTATTCTAACGGGAAACCGAATTCTCAAGCAATGCTATTCTAACGGGAAACCGACTTCTCAAGCAATGCTATTCTAACGGGAAACCGAATTCTCAAGCAATGTTATTCTAAAGGGAAACCGACATCTCAAACAATCTATTCTTACGTGAAACCAACGTTCTGGTTTGTCCTCGTTTGCTTCTCTTCCAATAGAATACTTACCTACCGATAGCAAAGACCTCCCTTATTTCATGGTGAGTTATTTATTACTTAGGTTCGAAATTTTTACTTTCAGGTAGCTATTCGGTACATGTACTCTTAAATTATTTAAGAGTACATCCATCGAATACCAGGATATAAAAACTTTGAAAGTAAATAATAAATATTAGAGCACCTCGTGGTGTAAGACCATCACTTTCATCGATAGAANATGCTATTCTAACGGGAAACCGGCGTCTCAAGCAATGCTATTCTAACGGGAAACCGACGTCTCAAGCAATGCTATTCTAACGGGAAACCGACGTCTCAAGCAATGCTATTCTAACGGGAAACCGACTTCTCAACAATGCTATTCTAATGGGAAACCGGCGTCTCAAGCAATGCTATTCTAACGGGAAACCGACGTCTCAAGCAATGCTATTCTAACGGGAAACCGATGTCTCAAGCAATGCTATTCTAATGGGAAACCGACTTCTCAACAATGCTATTCTAACGGGAAACCGGCGTCTCAAGCAATGCTATTTTAACGGGAAACCGATATCTCAAGCAATGTTATTCTTACGTGAAACCGACGTTCTGCTTTGTCCTCGTTTGCTTTCTCTTCCAATAGAATACTTACCTACCGATAGCAAGGATCTCCCTTATTTCATGGTGAGTTATTAATTACTTACGTTCGAAATTTTTACTTTCAGGTAGCTATTCGGTACATGTACTCTTGAATTATTTAAGAGTACATCCATCGAGTACCAGGATATAAAAACTTTGATTGTAAATAATAAATATTAGAGCACCTCGTGGTGTAAGACCATCACTTTCATCGATAGAAGGGGGGGGGGGGGCGGCTGGGGACTGAAAGTGCTGAGCAAGGAGATCTGGCATTTTTCACGTCTAGAATGACCCACCTGACTCCCTGCAAAAGATTGTGATGATAGCTCAATTTCTTTTGCCAGTTCTTGGGTGAAAGAACATGAATTTAAATATATTCACATACAGAACGAAAACATTACGCCTCTCTCACTTCGTTCGCGAGTGATAACTAGATCCTTCGTTTTAAACCCGGCGGGACTTTGCACCCGGCCACCCACAACGAATCTTAATATAACACGCTATCTACAAAGTCTGGACGGACAGATACACAGACATACTGAAAACCATACATCCTCGCAGTTAAGCCGAGGGCTGCAAACATTGCAAAAAACAGAGGGAACGATGTTAAGAATTACGTGTTTGAAGGCCATTTTACATGGTGCAACTATTGTTGCGTACCTTCCACTGTTACCCAAATGCACTTTTTGAAAAATATCTATTTCCCCCTTCACCGACAAGTTAGGTGCCGTCGGGTGACATGGCTAGGGCAAGTTCAGCTAAACCCAATAGGCTCTACTTGTGTCCGGCTCTTCAGAGAGGAGCGTTAGATTCGCTAAATAATGTTGATGATGTCACAGGTGTTAACCGCAACCTGAACTAGTTGATTACCATTGTGCTGATACGTGTAAAAATAGTAACATTCAGAGGCTTCCAACAGAGCAGTGCAGTCCATGCAATGAAAAGTGAAATGCACTGATGAGTTGCAGCACATTGCCTGTAGTATTAACAGATCGGTGTTTTCTTATCATTTCGAAATGGTTACTCTAACATGCATTTTGCAATAATGAATTACCCAAATGAACAAACAGTATACCAGGCAACATCGGATATTTACTGTATTTTCACAGTTATATGGTGATGGTGACATGCGCGGGTCAAGCTGCAGGCTATTGGCTGTACAGTATATTCAGTATCCGTATATATTTAATATATATATATATCTAAATACAAAGAGTCGAGTCAGGGATTCGATCTGCATGGAGACCTACAGATCACCACGTCGACACTCTACCACTAGGCCACCTCAACGTAAAAGCAACGCCAGGGCGTGGATTTCAGACACGCAGGTTAGTTTCTTCCCCCTATAAAGAACTTCAGACAATAAATCAAAATCGCCTATTACTCAGACTTTCGAAAATTCAATCCTGCTCAGCTAAATAGAGCTCTATTCGTTTCAAGTAAAGTCAGATTACTGCTGACACCTACTCTACACCACTACCTAAAGTGGCGAAACCAACGCTCTTCTATATGCTGTAGTTCCGTACGAGATAAGCCTAGTCCTCGCCGTGCCAGTCGATGGTACGCTAATAATAATAATCATCATCATCATCTCAGGGAATGGGACTGTTGGTTCTTCTACTATCAGTTATCTAATTCAATGCAAGTATCTAAACATCTAATTCCTATCTTACTCTAAAAGTATTCAAACTTTCTACAAGACATCACGTGTTATCGTTCGTAACAGCGGAGGAAAAATAGGAGGTCAAAACAGCTTATTTTTTTATTTTAATGAAATGAAAGGTAGATCTGGCTCTGTTATTAAGTGATAAAAACGATACCGATATCTCTAAGGGCTTCACTTCGTAACATAACTTTACAACATGTGAACAATATAGCTTGCTGCAAATCTGTAAGAGATCTTTTTTTAGCTGCACAACTTTGCAGCAATCGTCAGAGATCAATGTGCAAAAGTTTGGAGGGATTTTTTTTATTGATTAATTTTGCAGCAGGCAGAGGATGTACGCTTGTTCCAATAAATATTTCTTTGTTGTACAACTATACAAAAAATACAACACCTTGGAGTACCGCAAAATTATTTAGGAAGTATTTCTTTGTTGCACACCTCAACCAAAAGTGCAAATCGGGAGTTATTACTTTTGCTGTAGCAATTATTTCCAATTTCGCCACGATTTTCTACCACGAGCTCTGCATCAAGTCTTGAAATGAATCACTGGAGCAGCCCCATTCTTCTTCGCCTCTAGCATTTTAGTAACATATAAATTAGCTACAGGATGTTTGATTGCTGATGGCGCGATTGGGCGAATGATGCTTTCCTGCCCCATTCATCTTCTCTGAAAAAAAAAAAAATTACGCTGGTTGTGGGAACGAACAAATGCGCACAAGTTTTCTGTTGTATTGTAAACAGAGGCAGCGCGATGCTACAGTGTATAGGGAGCTCATGCACTAACCAGGATGTAGTGCGAACCACAGGCATACCGCAAATTGCACGCCCAAACTATCCCGTGGAGAAGTACCTACTGTAAACCTAAGCTCAGCCTTGCTATTTGCGCCGCCGACAGTTTACAGCAATCCATGGTCGTGTAGTAAGTAGTACATGTCGTGTAAACTGTGTGGCATGTATGAACGTACTTACGTACGTCCTCAATAGCAAGATCATTGGCACAAACTGCAAAGTTGCTCGCATCGAGAGTGGAATCGTGACAGGAAGCGCTAATAAAATTGAATTTTGAGTCAGCTTTTATAGCGCCATAAGCGTTATAGTAGCGTTATACAGAAGCGCATCACGTGATGCGGTGGCGGGACGTTAAAGTTGACGATGGCCTCCTATAAATGGGTCCAGCACCGGAAGCCCTGGCTAACCTTTACATAGACTACGATGTGGGTGAGCTGCTCAACTGGGAAAGAAGGAATGATTCAACCGCACAGAAATAAATCAGAGCTAAATGATGGGCCCGCAGCTTTGATAGCTAAATGAAATGCTCCACAGCTGAATGAAATATAGCGAGCGGCAGCCAGCGTGTGTAGGTTTTGAAGTGGAGAAAAGATGAGGAAGCGAAACATTGGGGAATGGCGAATTTCTAATCATTTGTGGTCATGCATAGGCAGTGCCAGTAATTCTAATTATAAGCATCATTCAAGACGATGAGAAAAGGCACTTATTTTTAAGTGGGTTTGTTCTTGCGCTGCAAGTGCCTCCTATTACTCCTTTCTTAGTACGAAACGAAACACTAAGAGAAAAACACGTATATATGATAGGGGGGCTGTTCAATCGTACCCTGGAAGTGCCAGTAATTCCATATAAGTAGAAGTACCTGATCAAATGCTCAGAAAGAGCAATGTTCTGCTTGTAAATGCAGGGGCACAGGCACTGTAAAATTAATCTTAATCGTGTAGAAAAGGTATAACATTGTGATTGGAAAGATATTCCAAAGGTATACGGTTGTTCGCTGATGAAAAGTGAAGTACATAGGAAACGAAGTATTTAAAATATGGAAATTACTCCACGGTTAATACTGTTCTATATGAACAGAAATTTACAGCAATAATTTTTTACGAAATATGAAATTTTTGAAGTGGGTGAGTTTCTTTTGGACGGCAACACTCCCAATGTGTCTGCAGATCCAAATAGTTTCACATTTTTTACTTGATTATTTGATGATACTTCGGACGAGGTCCAGGTGGCGTTATGCACGCAACCCATCTTGCGCTGCAGTCCGTGACCAGCGGGATGGCTAACAGCGAGTTATCCCCACAGTTCACGTAGCCGCTTACAACAGGTAAGCTTTCAGTAAGTATGCGTCTAGTAAGTTTTTAAATTTTACAATCTCTGTACCGGTGACATTTCGGATGTGACGTGGCATTTGGTTGAATAATCTCGCCCCCGAACCGCGAAACTATTAGAATACTTTGGGGCCACTGCGTCACCACCAGTTTTGATCGAAATTCGCACGTCACAAGTGCGACCAGTACGGTCTGAGTGTCTGGTCTAGATTCACCCATTGACGTTGACAGTAATTCCTTCTAGAATTTTCCAGACATATATGATCGTAAAGTGCTCGAATCTCCTTTGAATGGAGTACATTTGAAGTTGAGCAAGTCTTTCGTGGTAGTTTAAATCTTGCATGCCCCGGATTTTGGCAGTAAACGATCGCTGGATAGCCTCAAGGCGCTCTAAGTCTTT
>LQNS02278091.1:1153465-1166272 GCA_001587735.2 Parhyale hawaiensis | reverse complement strand
AGGACGAATAGCGTGTGGTTTACGACCAGCTAAATGAGTAAGCACAGACGATCGTGACTATTATTATTATTATATTCAAAAGTTTAAGTCTCCGTTTCCACAACAAAGGCGATGTCACAGAGGAAGAATGAAGGGACACGTAGTGTGATAATAAACACGTGAAACCCATGCACGAGGGTGTTCCCACACAGGATCAACGCGCATTCGAACAGCAGGTCGTGAAAAAAAGGAGAAGAACAGATGGAAGAAAGATCAGCATGAGTTACAGGTGAGAAAGAAGCAAAAGGGGCACGAAAGACAGACAAGACGATCGTGATGACGACGCAACGGGTCACGGGTCGTCTAGTCATCTATCTAATTTCCTTCTGACTATTAGTGAAGAGCGTGACACAAAAGGTAGGTACGTACGTAATGAAGAAAGCTTGTACGCTTCTTTACTCTAGCTGCAGCTCCCTGTGAAGAAGCGAAAGAAGGATGTGTAGGCAACAGTGAACTGTGTGTGTCTGCACATTGCGAGCTGTGACTGTTCAGGGCGCCGTACTGTTAGGCTTTTGTCGTGGGAAGTTGTGCAATGCCGAAGACTGTGGGTGTCCGCGGGCAGCTCCTCTTTTCAGATGGGTGTAATTAAATTATTATTAGCATCAGCCAAAGATGAAAAGTTAATACTCAAAGAGTTACAACAGTTAAAGAAAAATTACTCCGGCTGACTTGGACTTTTGCACATCCACTCAGCCGAACGTGCTTTCCGGCAACGAGCTCATGTCAGAAAAAATCGGGAGTTCAAATAACTTTTATTTTAAAAATCCTCCAAATTAAGAAGTGTTGATAAACAAAAGCAACAATATAAGCTTAAGAAACTGTACCTACGCATTTTTTTCTTCTATATAGCACTCTTCATGCTGTAGATACAGAAAGAAAAAGAAAGGATACTGCAGTCAGTTCCTTACAAGAAGACCATTAGGCCTAATATAATTACAATTAAATGCAGCCCGGAATACAGGCGACAGGCCTCTTGCCTCTGGCACCTTCTGCATTATGTGGTGCATCTTGCTCTCATTTAATTAGACCGAATGGGACTTAGGGTATGAGCAAAATGATACACATTAGTGAACTCGGCCGCCAAAAATAATGGCAAAAATTTGTGATGATAGTGCTCTATCGATAATTTGCTTCTGTTGGATGCAGAGCAACTGCCAACTCGAAGGAACATTAGAGATAAGAATGTTGGGTTTCAATTCTAGTGTGCAACACCAACCTTTCCTTCAGTGATACGCTGAAATGCACTTCTTCTGTGACCAGCAGGCGACATCGTTCGTAGTAAAAATTAAAAACTGAGCTTGGTTACTATGTATCATATAAGTCGGGATTTTTATTTTTTTTTTTGCTCAAGCAAAGAGTTGTTTCGTTGATGAAAGAACCCAGGGTGGAAAAAGTTATTCTCTGCCAAGAAATCCTCGTGTTCTTTACCCGCCTGTTGACCGTCGAAGATTATCTTACCCATAGACCGCAACGCTACTTGACTCTTAGGTCCAAGTGGCCTCTGACGCTGGCAGCCAAAATGGGAAAAATGGGATTTTCTGAAGAGCTACTGTGAACATGTTCAGACACGGTCATGCAGGCAAGCGCCCAAGTGCGTCCCCGCCGTATCCAAGATACCTTCTCCGCAAGAAATATCTTGGGTACCTTGGAATTTTTTTCTTCAGTATTAGATAGGGGGGAAAAGAATAGCTCTTAAAAAATTCCATTTCTCCGTTGCCGACTTTTGGCCGCCAGCGCCAGACCTAAGAGTCAAGTACTGTTGCGGTCTATATCTTAAGATTTGCTCCATTGATGATGTACTCCATTAGAGCATCAGCGTGAACTCACTGCACCTGAAGTTTGATGAAGGAAAAACTCAACAGGGAGTACAAATCACAATGCATGGGAGTGCTCAGAGAGACTGTATGTATCTTCATTGATTGAATGTCAAAGTTGGCAAAGTAAGAACTGCATTTTGCATTCAGATATGCGCTTGACAAAATCTGCAACTTGGCCTATTTTCTACCTATCAGTTTGCAATGAAGCTTGAAGCTTGGCCGATCTGTTTTTTTTTTTTAGCGTGACAGAAAATAGATAGAGAAACAAATAGACAGATAGATATACATCGATCTTTATTATGTAGTTGATACGGTAACTTTTTGACTATTGTAGTAACCTTAGAATTTTCAGTTACTTACTTTTATGCATGATTTCATCGCAATTATGGACATGACTCGAATTTTGATAATCAAATCAATAATATAGACAGCATTATCTGTGCTTGCCTAATTATTTATTTAAACTAGCGGGAACCCGTGGAAATTCCACAGAATAAAAGCATTGTTGTACTAAGGCAAATTTTAAATATTAAATTTAAGGTCGACTAATCCTAAAGTAAAATTTGACGTGTCAGGGCGTCCTCTCCCATCTTCAGAAACTAAAAAATTAAGTGTGAAGTCTACAAAAAAGAGGAGCAAATTTATTTCAAAAAAAGGATCATTTAATTTTACTACTCTAATGGGGACAAATATGTTAACGGTGTGAGTTGTAAAACGTGAATGATCGGGGCAGATTTGGAGAGACCTAATGTGAATACTTGTACAGTCAGGCAATTAGGAGGAAGTAGCCGGAGTCAAAGAGTGGAGGGATCAGAGCTAGTACAGTTGGAGGAGAAAAAAATTATGTACAGTCGGGCGATTAGGAAGAAGCAGCCGGGTACTGTCAGTGAGTGGGGGGATCGGAGCTAGTACAGTTGGAGGAGAAAAATCAGTTATGCACCGTGATGAGAGGTACAGCTGTAGTCATTGTATTGAAGCTGGGTTTTGTTTTATGGATGTAGAGACTCTAAAATTGTCAGTTCTATTGTGTTAGAAAAGTCGATGATAGAGAAGTCTCTCCTTCTAATGGGATGATTGTTTTGTTCGGCCTGTAGACGGGGAACTGAATGGATGAGTTTGGCAAGTGGGAAGCCTTTTCTACTAGATATACCTAAATGTTGATCAACGCGGGTTTTGTAATGTTGACCAGTGCTGCCAACGTACGAAGCATTGCAGCTTCTGCACTGAAATTCCTAGACAACACTGGACAGAAGATGTGTATTAGGTTTTACAACTCATGCCGGTAACATCTCTGTCTCCATTGGAGTAGCAAAATTAAATTATCCCTTTTTTGAAAAAATTTGTTCCATTTTTGTAGACTTCACACTTAGTATTTTAGTTTCTAAAGATGGGAGAGGACGTCCCGAAACGTCAAATTTACTTTAGGATTAGTCGACCTTATATTTAATATTTGAAAGCATTGTTCTTCAATGATATCTCAGACCCATATCATGGATACGAAGTGTGAAAATATGTTCCATATCAGACATAAAATCTTCTACCTATGACCTGCAAGCAGGAGCAACTTAAAAAATTACAACTTGGCTACTGTTCTTCCTGTCCAAATGGTATCCAAGATACCCAAATTTTCCCCTATCCGATACTGAAGAGTCACGGTAAGAGTATTTACTAACGGAGAGACAAGCATAATTATATTATAGATATTTATATATTCACATATATATATTGTATCAAAATAGTGAAATAAACACCATCGTGTGTTTGTATATTATGTATTTACTAGAATTCCCTTGCGATCAATAAATGACGGGAGGAATTTATAATAACACTTCTTCATTTATCTTACTTTTCCTTGCTAATATGCTTACGAAGGATACACTACAACGGTCAACTCAAATGAGAGTACGGTGTAAGTGCTTTCTGTTTTAATTTAGCTGGGCAATCCTTGGTTCCGTTAGACGAGTTTTTATTAGCAAGAACTCAAGTATCACTAAATTTAAAATGTCACCCACGTATCCTATATACATAACTAGAGCACTCTGAGAGCGCATACCTCCGCCAAGTGAGCCAACGGTAGCAAAAATTCAAATTGGCTCTGAAACTATAATTTTCTTTGCATAAACTCTAAAATCTAACCATTTGTGCCTTTTTATATTAGTAACAGCTTGTTTAATTTTTTTAAAGATCCGTTCATAACTTTTTGAGTTATACTGTTAACAAACGCTATGACAAATATGAGTCAAACATACAAACGAACCTACCGATCTGCACCAAAATTTGATCATTTATGTCTTTTACCANTTTGTTATATACCTAACAACTCATGTTAATTTCATCAAAATCCATCCATAACTTTTTGAGTTATGGCATCAAGAAAAATGACGCAGACAAACAAACAAACAAACAAACGGATGGACATATCTTCACCAAAAGTTAATCATCTGTTCCTCCCAACACATCTAACAATCCCTGTAAATTTTATCCAAATCGGTTTATAACTTTTTGAGTTATCTTGGTGACAGACAAACAGCCAGACAGACAAACACGACGAAAACATAACCTCCTTGGCGGAGGAAATAATCCAATTTCATGTGGATCGGAATTTTTGCTTTAAGCGAAAAGCTGTTTCATCAAAGAAAGAAAGGAAGTTAGAAAAAAATAACGGCTGTATCTACTTCAGCTTGAAAAAAAACGTCACCTTTGCTTCGTTGATCACGTATTCAATTTAGCCATCGTCAACTGAGAGCAATTAAAGTTTTGATGTTTGAAGAAAGTATAAATCAGAATCCATGAGAGAGCTATGAGAAGCTGGAAATATTATTATCTTGATTGCATTAATTTCAAAATTGGCTGAGCAAGAAGTGTATTCAGTTTTAAAGATAAGGAATCCCATTGTGGCCATTTTCTGCAACTTGGCCTAATTTTCGCCTATCTGTTTCCATAAGCATGCAACAGGATCGCTAAAATGTACGACATGGCCTAATTTTCACTTAACTATTTCGTTACGAGCGTGGAACGATACAAATATATAAATTTACTAGTGTGCTCAGCCGTGTAAAATGACGGCAATAGTTTGAGATGATACTTCTCCATTGATCATTTTTCTACTAATTTGTCTACGCCACATGCAGTGTAACTGCCAACTAGAAAAAACATAAGAGCTAAGCATTCTACAATAGGCCTAAATTATGCCTGGCAGTGGCAACCTTCCTTCCGTGATACGCTGAAAAGTAATTCCTTTTTAGCCCACCGTCAAGTATCATTCCTATAATTTACATAAATCTACCTCGGTATACTATAGATACTCGATGGTATCATGTAAATTGAAGCTTTTTACTCGATCGAAAGCTGTTTCGCTAAAGCAAGAATTCGAATTGAAAAAAAAAAAAATATGTGCTTGAAAGCAATCCTTGTTTCTCTGCTTTCCGAAAGGCGATACGCGGCAGAGGTGATTACCCATTGCTACTTGCATCATGTAATCAATTTGAACGTGAGCGTTAACTCAGAGCAGCTGAGGGGTTAAAATCAGGATGCATAAGATGGCTTGGAGAAGCTGTATATTTATTCACCGATTGGGTTTCAACGTTGGTAAAGCAAACAAATGTGAGATGACTGTTTTCCATGAGCTGTAACCTGATCTTCTGCCTACCGGTTTTCATTATTCCTGCTTCCAGTATAGGTTTTGCTGTAAAATACGTTTCATACCTGGAGGGATAATCTCTCATTACAGAAACGAAAGTTGTACCGCCATGAGTTTGCGAGAGTAAAATATCCCTCGTGTAAGGTAAGGCACGAATATCAGTTTGGAGTTGCTTAACAGTTGAGAAGCAGCAAGAAAATATAGTTCAATCAAAAGAATTCTCCGGAAATGTTCAGGGTTTACCGTAACCTGGGTTTCAGCTGATAGTTGAACCTTTAAGGATGGAAAGTTGGCTGCAATGTTATTTGAATATAAATTTGCGTCTGTAAAGTGTGAAGTTCCAATTGCCACGAAGAGATTTAGCTAAGGAAAGCATAAGCGAAATGGATTATGCACGAAAAGAACGAAAACTCCAACCAAGACTGAGCCTCTCTAACTGCTACGAAGAATTCAAGCTAAAAAGTATGTGATCCCAATCGAAAATTTAAAGGCGTTTATCGGCTGCCTATGAGTAAATAGGGAACGGTATCCGATAATATCGAATATATGCCTATAAATTTCTGATTGGGGTATAGCTTATGCCCGACAGGATCAAAAAGTCTATCAAACATACGCCTTTCATCTACCACGCTCAAAAGAACAAATATCATCATATCATGGAAATAACAGTACATAACAGTACATAACATAACAGTACCAAGCTACTTTTCAAAGCCAAGCGAGATTCAGAAAAGACAGTATTTCTACTTTTGAGCATATATTTTAGAAGCTATATTTGTCATTGTAATTCTAAGGGATGAAATTTCATGTTATCGCAACTTGTTTTTCACTAGATGAATTTTCTCCTATCTAAATTTTTAACAGTGCGACGGAGAGAAGGACCAACCAAAGAGCAAGCAAATCAGCTAGGAGCAAGCAACCAATAACAGTCAGTGTATTCTTATATAGTGTAGTGGTTCCCTATATAAAGGCTCTATAGATCACCGTAGACCCCATGTGGTCTATTTGAAGAGAACCTCTATTTTCCTATTTTGTATTTAAAAGATGAAAATAAATTCTGCTACAAAAACCTATGCATCCAGTATTAAAGTAAAATTTAAAAAAAATCAGTATGCAGGATTTATTAGTTTTTCACATTTGTAGCAAAAAAATCTACTGAGTTCTTCTTAGATTTAGGGTAAATACTAATTGCACCTAAACTAAATCTCGCAATGTTTCGTAATTCTTAGCTTAGTAAAGGTTTCTTTAGATATGAAATTACAACCTCGAAAAATATACATAAAATACTTTTTCATAAATCTGGTGCAATTTGACCCTGTGACTGGCAGCAGTAATGGACAAATGCTTATTAAATAACCTTCTATCTAGAATATTCTAGAGAAAAAATACCTCAATTTACGGAATTGCAGTTAATAATATATGACCTCTTATTTTTTAGTACTCATCAATATCATGTGAATTTTACAACTCGGATTGTATTTATGTTATGTAGTTAATTACCTTTCCCAAGGAGGTTATGTTTATGTTGTGTTTGTTTGATTGTTCTTCTGTTTGGCTGTACCAAGATAACTCAAGAAGGTTATGAATGGATCTTTACGAGATTTACGGGGATTTTCAGGCATGTTAACAGTAATAGATGATTACCTTTTGGTGACAATCCGTTTATCTCTTAAAAAGCTATGGGCAGATTTTCATGAAATTTACATGAGTTGTTAGGCATATCATGAAGAGTGAATAACCAAATTTTTGTTGTGATCTGTTTGTTTGTTCATTTGTATGTTGCTGCGTTTGATTTTATGTTTGCTTGCACAGTAACTCAAAAGTTATGGACGGATCTTTATGAAATTGACAGGAATTGTTAGTAGTGCTAGAAGACATAAATGATTCAATTTTGGTGATGATCGGTTGGTCCGTTTGTGTCTCTGACTTATGTTTGTTATAATGTTTGTTAGCAGCATAACTCAAAAAGTTATGACTGAATCTTCGAGAAACTGGTAGAAACTTTTAATACTATTAACAGGCACAAATGATTAGATTTTGGTTTTGATACAAAGAAAATCATGGTTTCAGGACCAATTTGAATTTTTTTGTTGGTATTGCTTTGCTTGGCGGTGGTATGCGCTCTCAGAGTGCTCTAGTTAGTATTGATAGGACAGTGATTTTTCTTCATCCTTTGTAACACAGGTTTTACCTAAATGTAAAACACAAGCACACTATAGGGGTCTAAGACGATGCACTGCTCTCTTTGCAGGGGTCTACACTGATCAATTAGAGGGAACCACTGATATACGTACTGGAGAACAGAAAATGGACTGATAAACATATATATAAATAAACCATAAACAAATAGATAAATACACATCGGCCTTTAATGCATTATAAATCAACATCTATAACGATATTTCGCTTGCGGCTCCGTAGGTACCATACTTACGTTCATCCGTCTGTACGTTAGCTTTCCGTATTTGATCGGAGAACAGTTAACTTGTAAGAAGCTCTGATTTTGGCTGGAATCACCTTCCTCCATAGTTGTGCTTTTTTTGACTCCTTGAAAAAAAAAAAAAAACTTTGAGTCAGTTTCGAAGAGAAGACAATGTTCATGTTCTTCGTATCATATGTACCTATTTTAACATCACATAATATTCACTTTGCTGATGTGTCATGCCCATCCAAGTATGGCTTTAGACTGGACTGGTCCATTCAGAGGCGCTGTTGTACAGTACTTTTAACAATGTCTATGCACGGCGTATTGCACGCCTCCCTGCGTACTGAGAGGGAAACAGCGCCCCGGACAGTAGGCTATCCTGGGAGGGGTACCAGTTATCCACATGGCCTTCTTCAGGACGCTAAATACCTTCTACTCCTGGTTGGGCTGGTGTATATCGAAGAGAAGAACCTTGAGCATCTTATTCTTGAGCTTGGCTCCTTGTACTACGACTGGGTAGGCTATTGCCGATCCTCTTCCCTTGGCATTACCATGGTTAGCTGCTCCTTATTACCATCCTGGTCTTGATGACGTCCACCTGTTCATCAGTAATTCTCTGTAAGAGATTAGGGATAAAGTTAGGACGTAGGCCAGGGGCCATCCATAAGAAGGCTGCTGTCCTTAACGAGGTGACAATAGCAGCACCAAAAGGGGCTCCCCTCTCATAAAATGAGCCAAGTCTTTACTCAGCCCCAATACTGTTCCCATGTAACCAACGTGCATAAATGCCGTAGCAATGTCAGCCCCTCCACATTTTACGCCAGCCCCCTCTCATCCCTCTGATTTCTTACTGCCGCCACTGCGAGGTGGACAAGCCTCTTTTGACACTCTCTGAGAAGGCCTGCACTTGGAGTTTGGTGGCGTACTCCATGTCGTCATTGTTAGCGCCCTCGTCTATAGAGTTCACAGCAGCATCCTGTCCTAAATAAAAAATAGATAATTTTTTCTCGGTGCAGTGAAAAATATCATTAGCTAACTGCTAATACATAGCCTACTGGCTATTGATAACCGTACCCCTAAAAATATCATACCGATATATTATTTTCATGTAAAGTGCCACTTATAATTAGAAACTATAAAATATTGAAAATACACATTGCGTAGTCATAGAATATAACGTCTTTACAGGTAAACGCCAGCTGCTGAAAAATTCTACGCAGCATAAAAAAAAGGATCACGAATTAATCAGATATCCACACCTATTTATTTACATAGGATACATTACTCTGTACAGTAAACCAACCAACTGGAAAACCCTACCCTACCCTTACACTTGTATATGTAACAAATTTACAAAAATATAAAGGCCTGAAGTGTAATATAGAATATAAACTGTTTATACATCCTATGTTTTTTTTTACAGTAGAAACGAATGATTTTGCAATAGTTAGTCTCATATTGTAGAACAGATAGTTCACAAATTCGTAATATCCTCAATTTGTAATGAAGTGACAAACAAACAGCTAATGGAGTTGTTAATGATAATCCTTTCTATAAGGGTAAAGCAAGAAAATCAGAACTGACAGCAGAGTTGAAGGAAGAGTTGGAGCAGCAGGCAGTCATGAAGTGATGTAGCCCTAGCAACAATGAAGTGAAGAAGCACTGGCCGCCATGAAGTAATGTAGCATTGGCAGCTGTGAAGCGATAAAGCATTGGCAGCTTTGAAGTGATATAGCATTGGCAGCCGAGAAGTGATACAGCATTGGCAGCTTCAACAACCATTAAATTATTTAATTTAAGCTACCATGAAGTGAATTAACTTCAGAAATCATGAAGTGATGTGACATACCGGTAGTCATCCTTTAAAGCATATACGTAGGCAACTATGGAGTGATGCAACACAGTCAACCATAAAATCATACAATGTAGGCAACCATGAAGTGATGTAACATATGTATGCAGTATGAAGTGATGTAACGTACGCAACCATGACGAGATGTAGTGGAGGTGACAACCATTATGTCGTTTAACTTAGGCAGCCAGGAAGTGATTCAACTTAGGAAACCAGGATGGTGTAATGCAGGCACCTATGAAGTGATTTAACTCAGGCAATCAGGAATTGATGTAACATAGGCAACCACAAAGTGGGGTAGTATACCTAGGCAACCATCCTCTGTCGCCAAATGTAAGTTGGGGTCGCTTTCCCCAGTTGCTTGACTGCTGCCTACTCGTCAGTTTGTGCACAGAAAGGGCTTGGGATATTGTAACGCATTGTTGTCGATGTTACACCATTTACAGCCGGCCCTGGACAGTCGTTCTCAAGCACGCCTTGTTCTGGTGGTTGACTTCAGTGCGGAGTTCCATAGGATCAACCACAGGAGATTATTGTACAAGTGGGAGTCGTTTGGTGTATGGAGCGAGGTTTTGTCCATATTTCGTAGTTTTGTTTCTCAGCGAATGCAGAGTTTGTTCGTAGATGGTCGCGTGAGTGCTTCAGTCGCGGTGGTTTCGGGCTGTTCTCTTTGCTGGAGAAAAAGATTATCAACTATACTGATGATTTCACATTCGTAGCACTTTCAAACCAATGCACTGCATTCCTAATAACGGCGCTCAGTCTCGTAATGCGGACTCGTCGCTGATTATTGCAAGGTGATCTAACTAAAGTTTGAAGCTGAAGGCGGGAAAGACTTTGTCTATGATTTTCAATCGGTCTCGAATACTTTTATCCCAGCAACCACTTCTGAGCATAGACGACACTGTGCTTCAGGGGTTTAGCGTTCTGGAATTCCTCGGTGTCCTCTTTAATGAGAAGTTTACTTTTGAAGCGTTTTCTAGACGTCTCGTGTCTCGTGATTCGAGAAAGATTGGTTGTCTGCGTAGGGTGAATGCTGTGTAGAGTGACAGGGACGTAGTCCGTAGATAGTTTTATGCATTCCTGCTGCTTTTGTTGGAGTATTGCTCACTGGCCTTGTCTTCGGCTGCAGTCAGTCACTTGAGTCTGCTGGACTGACTTGTTAGCTCAACCAGAAGGCTGTGTGCTGAGAGTGATTTTCGTGGCTCTATCCCATAGGCGGAGGGTGGCCTGTGTATGTATGTTTTATGAGGTAAGCAATAGCTAGAGACATTGGTTTTCTTCTGTCCCTGCGCTTAAGGTCTTTGGAAGAAACACACGTGCTGCAGCACAAGCCCACTCATTTACAGTGCAAGCTATTGGGCGTCGAACTTATCAGTGCAGTCGATGTTTTGTACCATGATTTGTTTTGACCTGGAATTTGTTACCGGGAGTTGTGTTCGGTCCCGTGGACATGCACGCATTTAAATCAGCTGTTAATGTTTTTTCGATGGATTTCCTTAGCAGCGTCTCAGGCTGCTGGTGTTGCATAAAGCTTTATTTGGGTTCATTAATTGCCTATGGAGGCCCAGTCGCGTAGTTTTGATAATACATAATAACATTACTTATAGTTGTGGTTCCATTGACACTTCCGTCCGTTTGAACCAACACTTTCATGAGTAAAAAAAAAACCTACGGGAAAAACAAGTTATCACTGACAACAGTAGTCGGTTCGATCTAAGCTGCAAAGCATACAGATTATACCCTATCGGATATTAATACATAGACAATTATCAGATGTGTGTAGGATGTGGCACCAAGGCGATAAACGCCTACAAATTTCCACTTGGACAGATGTGTGTCTAACTTGAAGTGTACATTCACATTTCGTAGCCAGGATGCGGCCTCGGCTTTAGTAAAGAATGAAACGTCTGCGCTGTGAAATTTCCTCATATCCCGGCTAGTTAGAGATTAGCTAACAGAGGAAACCACGTCACCAAGATGATTATTCATCACTCGTCAAAGAACGTCACAAACGTTGGTAATTGTTGGTTAATGAGCAAAAATCCGGCAATCGGATGTCATTTAGAACTGGAATGACCAAAGAAGAATTAATTAATGTAAAATTAAGATGCCGGAATTACATCGACAAGAACTAATTGATAAATTAGAAACGCAGCATTCGTAGCACCAATTAACGTTTAAAAGCTCGCTATCTGCTCCTAAGGATAAATGTTGACTAAAATAATCAAATTTGGTTAGTAGCAAAGCTGTACGTACGGGAGGTTCACTTTAGGGGCATCGCGCCCAACCCATTAGCAGGTACTGAGGTATTTAAGCCATCGGAATTTCAGATTCAGTTGAATAATCACGCAGTTATGTTGTGTTTCTATCGCATTAATAAGTCGATGCGAATATGGTTTGCCTTTGTAAAAGAATAGCTCTGTTTATGGTGTCACAGACAATTAGCGTTCAACCCTAAAGGGTTAATCTCCAATAAAGAATAAACATGCAGGGAAAATGTATAGGATTGAGCATTTTGTCTTATGGCGATGACATACGCTAGTCAAAAGAACGAGTATCGTCATCTTTTCGTCCGAGCTTTATGATAAACTCTTGTACACACAGCACTAAGTTTGCCAAGAAATGGTGTAAAAATGTTTACCGTCAGTTCAGTTTACTACGCAAGTGCCGTTAGTTAACTTACGGACATATCATTATATCTGGAGAAGTTTATAACTCAAATTTTTCTGCAAGTGTGGGCTTTTTAAATGGACACATCAACGCATTCGGACGAAAAGATGACGATACTCGTTCTATTGACTAGCGTGTGGCATCGGCCTTATATAGAATAGTAAAATTCACAGCTGTAGATAAGAGGTAACCCAAACTGGTATTGCAGTCATGCCCCATGGCCCATCTAAGTGCCCACTTCAATTAATCAAGTGAGCGCCCACTTTGATCAATTAAGCGCCCACTTGGATCAAGTAAGAGCCTACTTTGATCAAGTAAGCGCCCACTTTGATCAAATAAGTGCCCCCTTTGATCAAATAAG
>LQNS02278091.1:1055327-1066428 GCA_001587735.2 Parhyale hawaiensis | reverse complement strand
GAAACTTGAAAAAATCAAGAAACATGCATAGGTACAGCACCATCTAGGGGGAGGCAGAAGTCGACGCCATTTTGAGACACCAGCAAAAGGGTGTAGTTAAACTTAATCGATGCAATATTAAATTGTACAACCTCACGATTTCCTTTAGTATCAGGTAGCCAAAGAAAAACTTTTACAAAGGCAGAGGAAACAAGCATACTGTATAACCATAGACCACACCATTCATTGACTGGACACTGGCCCCTTAGGCAGATTTCGGTCTCGCAATTGGGCCTGACTGCACGGTGCCGCCGACGCGGTTTTATATTTTCTCCCATTACTTTTCATACTTTGCTTAAGCTATCTGACTTAATTCTTTTGCATTCAGTAATGACTGGCAAACCAGCACATACTTCTAAAACTTCTATACTCAACAAATTCAGAATAGTATTAAGACTTGAAGTATAATTACATAAAGCAACTGTATATGACATCCTTTGATATTTGCAGTAGAGTAAAATTATTTTGCAATAGTTAGTAAAATAAAGTCTCACGTTGTGAAACAGAAGCTTCTCAAATTCGTGGCAGCTTGGCTCATTTGTATTGAAATGCCAAGTAAACAGCTGATGGAAATGTTAATACATTTATTTGGTATACGGGCTAAGCGAGAAAATCAGAACAGACAGCAGAGCTGAAAGGTGAGTTGGGTGCAGCTTGCAGCCATGAAGTGATGAAGCCTTGACAGCAGTGAAGTGATGAAGCATTGGCCACCATGAAATGATCTAGCATTGGCGGCCATTTAGTGATCTGAATGATAAAGCACTGGCCGCCAGAAAGTGATGTAGCATTGACAGCAGTGGAGTGATATAGCATTGGCAGCCGTGAAGTGATGTAGCTTTGACCACTGTTGAGTGATAATCATTGGCAGCCCTGAAGTGATGTAATGTAGGCCACTATGAAGTGATTTAACTCCGGCAACCATGAAGTGTTTCAACTTAGGCAAGCATGAAGTGATTTACTTACCAACCATAAAGTGATTTAACTTAGGCAACCATGAGGTGATAAAACCAAGTCATCCATTAAATGATTTAATGTTGGCAATCATGAAGTGATGTAACGTAAGCACCCATGAAGTGATGTAGCCCAATGCGAGCAGCCATGACGTGGTGTAACCTAGGCACTCATGAAGTGATTTCTCTCATGCAACCAAACGGTGATGCAACATAGGAACCATGAAGTGTTATAACGTCGGCAACCACGAAGTGGTGTAATATACCTAGGCAGTTATGTGAAATGATTTTGATTACCACGATCTGCAGCTTTAGATGATTCCAGTACTAAAGGGCTGTATCAGCCCTAAATCATGTTTTAATATTTACCGGCTGTCTTGGTACCTTCATCTCATAGTTAAGCATGTATTTTAAGTTCACTGCTACCAGTGTAGTACTACCGTGATTTTAATACATTTTTCAACATTATTGGGTATTATTAACCTCTCTTATGTTGAAGCTATCGGGATGAGGTCTACCGAAAGTTCTACATAGATCAATTTCTTTAAAGTTAAATATCTCGAAAACTAATCGTTTGCGGCGAAAACGTTACTCATGAAAACGTCTTAGAATGCCTTATTTTATCTAAATATGTGAACAAACTCACTAAATGTCATTAATGACCTCTTCAGAAAATGACCGTTTATTTTAATACATTCCCCAGATCTAACAATGTTAATTACTATTAAGGTTTTGAAAGGTCATTAGCTTTGGAGCATTTTAGCTACTAAGCAAATAATAATTAAACTTTGTAAAACAGGTTTTGATTAACCCTAATAACCTGGGCTTTACATTTCGCACCCTTTATCAGGTAGGAATATTTAGTATTACTGGTGTAAAAATCGCACACAGGCCGAAATCATATGAGATGCTGCTTTTATTCGATGTCTGTGGTTTGAGATCTTTGTATATTTTAAATGTGTTAATGCGATGGTCCATCGCCGATTGTAACGCCCTACGATGGCCATCGCCGATGGTTATTTCATCGCAGGTCATTGCCGATGAAAATTGATGATTTTTCGTTCCGATAGCGATTGAGAGCTGGTATTACATTCTCCATCGTAAGTACAATGGCGATGGCCATCGTAACATCGTACCATAATCGGAGATGCAGAGCTCTGGTATTGCTTTACTGCTTGCAGATATAAATTGAATTGTTTTGCATGTCATCTAAAAGAAGGAAGAAGTGTACTGCTCAGGTCGCTGTATTGATCTAGGGTCAACTGAGAACGCTCATCTGCTAAGACATTTTTGTTGGCCGTTGTAGCGTATTTTTCAGAAGCATATTAGAAGGGTCAACGTAAATTCCTCGCTGTCCGTTTTGGCAGTGTGGGCACCGTCGTAAACTTATAAATAATCGACGTAGAGGAGTCAAAGACTCAACTCAATATTGAGCTTATGAAAACTCATAAATTCAAACCCAGTATACCTTAAAATGTTTTTACCCCCACGACCCCTTTCGATGCCCAATTATTGTCAGACTTCGTGCACGTAATCAGCTGGAGGCACAGACTCCCACATTCTTCGTCGAAAGTAGAAGCCGGTCCTCACGAGGAAGCCAAACACACGTTGTCGTTCTTTAATTAGCGACCAGAGCTATTTTTGCTCATCGTACGCTTGTTACCGCTAGCGCCGCAGACACAGGATGCTTAAAGCCCATCGTAACGTTGGCTTCTTAACACAAGGGTTCCCTAAGTGGGGAGCATGAACCGCGGAGGGCGCGTATACCAGCTAGTTATGCAAGCCAAAACGGGAATGTTCTTTTGTCTAGTTAATGTCATGATCATCATAATGTTACACCGTGAATCATGATTTTATGAAGCTTAGATGATGTCTCGCGTACCCCGGAGCTCTCTGACATCCACTGGAAGTTCGTGGGGGAGATGAAGCTTGGGAAATAGGTACTGCCTTAAGACTCTCTAATTACTCAGGCGATGCTGCTTCGCCACGCGGTGTTCCTTCGTTTATTGTATTCCTAAATGTAAAAATGCAAAGTGAGGCTGCCTTGACCGCACGTCCAATCACAGGCAACCCACGTGCTCTAGTTCGTACTGCCCGTAAATCCTTGTTGCGATTATTTAAAAGTGTAATTAATACGCTGGTATACACAAGGTGTTTAAAATTTATCATTACCTCGGCAAAGGAGCTTATGTTTTTGTCCTGTTTGTCTGTCTTTCTGTCTGTTTGCCTGTGTGTTTGTCTGTTTGATTGTCAGTCACCAAGATAATTTGAAAAGCTTTGAATGGATCTTAACGAAATTTACAGGGATTGTTAGGCATGTTAACAGTAACAGATGATTAACTTTTGATGACGATCCGTTCATATTTTTGTTCGTTTGTCTGTCTTCCTATTTTTTCTTAGTATCATAACTCAAAAAATTATGGTAGGATTTTTATAAAATTCACACGAGTTGTTAGTTACCTATGTTATGAAGAGTAAATGACCAAATATTTGTAACGATCAGTTAGTTTGTTCGTTCGTTTCACTGTTTTTAATTTTATGGTTATTAGAACAATAACTCAAAAAATAATGAATGGGTCTTTATGAAATTTACCGGAGCTTTTAGTAATGTTTAAAGACATTAATGATTAAATTTGGTGGTAATCGGTTGGTCTGTTTGTGTGTTTGACAGATGTTTGTCCGAATGTTTGTCAGCAACATAACTGAAAAAGCTGGGAATGAATTTTGAAAAAAGATACACAAACTAGCAATTAATTCTGTCAAAAAGCACAAATGACTAAATTTTGGTGCTGATACAAACATATTGTTTCAGGACCAATTTGAATTTTTCGTTAGTGCTGCCTTGCTTGGCGTCGGTATGCGCTCTCAGAGTGCTCTAATTACAATTTTTTACTCCAGATTTATTAAATAAATAGAAATATACGATTCAATCCAAAGTAAACATGTTGCTTAACCTTTTTTCTTTCCGTATATGCATAATTTATTCAATATTCCTTACGTCGGCACTGACAACTTGCTGCAGACGCTTGCAGAACGCTTTCAAGTCACGAATGATAGCTTAGGGAACTTTTGCCCATTCCTTCAAGAGTGTTGATTTTCAAGCCTCCACATGGTCGTGGTGGGCAGCTGAGAAATTGCTCTCCAGTATGGACCAAACGTTGAAATCCAGGGGACTAAGGTCTGGAGAAGAAGCAATAAATATTAAGTAAAAATTTGTATAAGCTAGGTCACCGAAAAATTCAAATTGGTGCTGAGACCATGATTTTCTTTGTATCCACACCAAAATCTAATCATTTGTGGTTTTTAACTGTAATAACGGTTTCACTAATTTTCTTGAAGATTCGTTCAAAATTTTTTTGAGCTATACTGCTAACAAACATTCGAACAAATATTAGTCAAACTCACAAACTGATCAACCGATCATCACAAAAATTTATTCACTTATGTCTTTTAACATTACCAACAATTCCTGTCAATTTCATGAAGATCCATTCATAACTTTTTGAGTCATTGTGCCAACAAGCATACTGTATAATTAATAACTGCGACATACTAAAGAACGAACAAATAGATCATCATTAAAATTTGGTCATTTACTCTTCGTGATATACCTAACAACAAGTGTGAATTTCATAAAAATCCGTCCATAACTTTTTGAGTTATGGCATTACGAAAAATGAGGCAGAGAAACAATCAAATGAATCTTCACAAAAGTTAATCATCTGTTCCTCCTAACATACTTAATCCCTGTAAATTTCGTCAAAATCCATCCATAACTTTTTGAGTTATCTTGGTGACAGACAAAGAGAATAACAGACTCACAGGCACACAGACAAACCCGACAAAAACATATCCTCCTTGGCGGAGGTAACTAGAGCACTCTGAGAGCGCATACCTCCACCTAGCAAAGCAACGTTCAAACTGGTTCCGAAACTATGCTTTCCTTTTTATCAGCACCAAACTGTGGTTATCTGTGCTTTCAGACAATAATAACAGCTTATGTAATTTTCTTGCAGAGCCGTTCATAACTTTTCAAGTTATGTTGCTAATAAACTTTCTAACATAGATTCTTCAAACAACAAACAGATCACGCAATCATCACCAAAGTTTGATTATTAACTCTTCCTGATATACTAAACAACGCGAGTGAATTTCCTGAAAATCAATTCATAAGTTTGTGAGTTATATTACAAACAAACAAACATGAAATCGGACACAAAGACAGACAAACAAATCAGCAAACAGACCTTCACAAAAACATGGTTATTTACTCTTCGTGATATATACTTCACAACTCATGTAAATTTTAAAAAATCCGTCCATAACTTTTTGAGTTATGGTACTAAGAGCACAAACAAACAAACAAACAAACAAACGGTAGGACGGATCTTCACCAAAAGTTAATCATCTGATACTTTCAATATGCCTAACAATCCCTGTAAAAAATTTCGCAAAAATCCGTCAATAACTTTTTGAGTTAGTTTGGTGACAAACATATAGACAGACAAACACGATAAAAGCAAAACCTCCTTGGCGGAGATAATAACAAGATTGTAAGGATAATTGTAGAACACCCTGTATAAATGTATGTGTTTCACAGTTTATTTGTTTTTATTGTATCATCAGCGAAGGTGCACACACATGAGTAATGCATTCACAGTAATAGTTATTGTTTAATTTCGACCATTATAATTATTATTTCTCATATCTAACATAAACTGCACCGTCAACTTCATTTGGGAAGTTAAAGTGCTCATCGTCTACTGGGTATTCCATTGCTATTTGTAATCACTTGTAGATATTTTTTTCCGGCAATAGTTCAGTTACACAATGCACTTCGCAACTATAATGCACCCGTAGTTACGATGCACTTCGCAGCTACGGAATTAAGTGTTATTCACTTCGGGGTCTTTGAGTAACTGACATTTGCCACATAATAAGCCCCACCTACTTACTACCTGTTTGTCAGCGAGGTTTATATTTATTACCGCCTTAAGTAAGTACACTGTTATTACCGTCTTCCTTCACTGATATTTTGCTACGTGATGGCACCAAGCAAATACTGCTTACTTCCCAGCATGTCTGTCATTTGCTATTACCTTTCATTTGCTGTGGCCGTGAGCGCTAACTGCGCCGACTGGAACACAGAGCGAGGACAGTTCCAGGAATAGCCAGTGACGGGAACGCCGTTCGCGCACACTGCAATTACCAGCAAAGTAACTCGTTCTCTGCGGTGCAACGCATCCGTGCGCAGCTTTCTTTTTGCACGGTCATCCAACGTCGCATTCGCCCACATCCTTTCCTTCCCAAAGCGGTCTGCAGAGAGTACAGTCCGGTACTGTGTATGAGAGAAACGGATCGGTCTTTGCCTGAGTACCAAATTGTATTGAGTTGTTTGGCTTGACACTGTCCGTAAAAACTGAATTGCACTGCAGTGAGTCTAATGAGTTGAACTTCGCCTGCGTCACCATATTGCGCTTTCTAGTGGCTATTTGGTAATTTACTTCATGAAGCACACACACGGTCGAATAAGCCTGTTTTTGCCAGCCCGCTACGCTCTTAGCCCACGGCCATTTTTTTTTTCACAATACTCCAATATCTTTTTTCAAATCGTCCCAACGTTGTCACCACATAATTTCCAGCTGGGCCCCATGTAAGTACCATGTGGTGTTGGTAACACCGGTGTGGTAGCCTCATGGCAACTACCTGGCCAGTGCCGCGTGATAGAATCGGGGTATGTTTCGTCTTTTTCTTCGGAGGGTGGCTGGTGTGCTCGTAGTCCCGCTCGCTTTTGTGTTCCGTCGGATGTTACGGATAGGCTCTTTCCCGGAATGCTGGAGTGTTGCTCATGTGATGTCTGTTCCGAAGGGCTCTGTCTCATCGCGAAGTTCCGACTATAGACCCATGTCGATTGCACCTGTTTTGTCAAAAGTTTGTGAAACGTGGGTTGCGTCGAGGTTGGGTTGCTTTTTTGAGAAGCAGGGTGTCATTCCTCCAACACAGTATGGTTTTCTTAAGGGCTTGGGAACTTGTGATGCTTTGCTTCACATTTCTCATCTGTTGTAGTTGGAAAATGATAGGGGTCATGAGGCAGGGTTGGTCCAGCTTGACTTCAGTGCTGCTTTTGATCGCGTGAATCACCTTGGGTTGCTCCATAAGCTAAGGTTGATGGGTGTTGGTGGTTCAATTTTTGCGGTTATTAGTCAGTTTTTGTCTTGTAGACGCCAATGTGTAGTTGTTGATGGGAGAGAGTAGTAAATTTTTTAATGTGATGTCTGGTGTCCCACAGGGTAGTGTTCTGGACCCTTTATCGTTCATCGTATATACAGCGAACTTGTTTGATCTTGTTCATAACTTACTTGGTTACGCTGATGACGTTACTTTGCAGGCTGTTTACGAGAATCCTAGAAACAGGTTGAAGGTTTCCGAATCCATTCAGTGATTTGGAGGTGATTGATTCCTGGTGGTCCAGGTCCGAGATGAGGCTAAATGCAGACAAGACTAAGACCATGCTCGTTTCTAGGTCACGTATAGTGAGACCTGCTTTCCCCGCACTTATACTGGATGGTTTGTCACTGCCTGTGGCTAATGACTTGGTAATCTTGGGTGTCAACTTTGATCCAAAGTTGACGTTTGAGCCCCACATCAGCTCGGTTCCTCACGAGCATCGCAGAAAATCGGCCTTACATGACGTGCTTGGAGGGTGTTTCGTTCGGAGAGCTGACACGTCGCTGCTTTAATTGCTATGTCCTCCCCCTTCTTGAATACTACTCCTTAGTCTAGGGTTCTGCTGCTGATTGCCATCTGAGTTTGCTTGACAGAGTGGTTGGTCGATGTGCGTCCATGCTGGGTGGTGTTGTGCCTTGTGATCTGGTGCATCGTCTCAGAGTTGGTGGGGTCTGCTTTCTCCATAAAATGTGTAATTGCCCTAGTCATCCACTGGCGGTTTTTCTTCTGGAGCCGTTTGCTCGAGCACGGTATTGTCGGCGTACTCGTGCTCTTCATGAGTTTGTCCTGGAGCGGATAAGATGCCATACAAGCCAGTTTCTGTATCGTTTTCTCAGGCCCTGCCTTTGATGGTGCGTGCGGGTATCGACCGCTTTCAGCAATCTGTAAACAGAATTATTCTGTGGTCTGTAATCCTCTCTTTCTTTTTTTTCTCCTGCTGGGCTGGTTGCGTAGAGGTTTGATAGCCTTCTGGAGTTTCCTCCGTTCTCACGTCGCCAGTCTAATGTATCTTAATAATAGTCAGATAGGTCCCATCTAGATCAAGGTGGTTACCTCGTGTCTACCTTGGCCCACTGTGGCTGCAATTTTATGTTTGTCACGTCGTTTCCACATGATAGAAATGTGACGAGTGCTACGTAGAAACAGTGGCGAAAAATGGGGTTGGCTCTGCCGTAATTCGGGCCTGCTTCGTTGTATGAGGGTCGTTCCAAAAGTAATGCCTCATATTACTTATTCCGTCCGAAAGGATCCGAGTGGATTGCAGATTGCATTGTTATGATGAGTGAATTTATGCGCTCATGACCTAAAAGTTTCATCTCTATGGTAGATATTGACGGTGTGACACTCTAAGAAACTAATCCCTGTTATGAACGTGTGTCAAAAGCAGAGATACGTCGTTAAATTCCTCCATGAAGAAAAAATTGAACCAATCAAGATTCACCGGCGCCTCGCATGGGCTTGAAATTTAACGCCTTGTTTGGCTTATGCATAATTTTAATGTGATAATGGAAAAAAAAATCAATTTCCTATACAAATTTCGCCATTTTTCCTTCCTGTGCAAATTTCACCATTTTCCCTTCATATACAAATTTGGCCCTTTTCACGTAGAATGACAAAATTCACGATAAATTCCCAACAGGTGCTATTGTCCCGCCTCATGAATTTACAGCTTCAGGTATGATAGGAGATCGAAAATCTCTTCTTCACGTTTCAGTCAAATTATTCGAGTCTGTGCAGTGACTGAATACCTTATCTCGGCCTTCATAGACACAACCACGGGGATTTGAGAAAGGAGAGGAAGGGACATGTAGCATGTCGAGAGAGACATGGAACCCATGCACGAGGGTGTTGTCACACAGGACTTACGCGCATCGGAGCAAGTCATGAAAGAAGAGGAGGAGGAAGAGAAGAAAGCATCATGAGCAGGAGTATGGAAATGAAAGGATGCAAAATGGATGTGAAAGACAGCCGTCCTTAAGGCCTCTAGATACAGCTAAGGTAACCTATGGGGTTCCTGTAGAGGCGCTGCTCCCCATAACAGGGGATGGACAAACCTAACTTACCTCACCCTATGGCTTATGGTCCATCTTCTGTCCCTGAGGGATTATTCAAGATATAAAGTAATGGAATAATTAAGGATAAAAACTTGAACTTGTATGATTGAAAGTAAGTAACAAAGCTCCACTAAATAGCATGATCTGATGAAGAAGTAATTACTTTTTCTTTGAATTACTTAGTTTTGGCAACTAGTGGCAAACTCGCACTCTCGCCGGCCTCAGAAAGCAGCACCACTTCTGTTCAAGGCGAGTGGAGTGCATGACACCACCTGGACCTCATCCGAAGAACTTCATAGGTATCAAAGGATGGCAATTTTAAACTCTGACTACATTAAAAGTAGACAAAAACACTGGATTACACTTATAAATAAGCATGTTTACATTGTTTAGTAGAGCAACACTGTCAATCAACAAAAGCAACAACTATTAAGAAGGTACCGTAATATTCAGATTCCGGGCTTTTGAGAAAACTTTAGAGTTTAGAATAAGCTTGAGTGCAAATAGCCGGCTCGTAGCGCTGTCCGTAGTCGCCGATGATCGATATGGGGATCATGTAACTACCACATGGGATTTGTCACGTGGCTGCCACATGGTACCCACGAAAAAATGCCACGTTGTACCCACACGGGGCCCAGCTAGAAACAAGAAAGCTATAATCCTGGCCCAATTTATAAGAAAATATGTGGGCTCACCGGAACAGAATTCATCTAGAGCAAACATGACGAAACGAACGTGCAATGCTGCTTCGTGGCAACCACATCGACTTAAATGCGGCAGTGTCTTCCTTGAAATTACGTTTGCCATCTCGAAACCCCGAGGGGTTCAAATTGCAGTTTCATTGCATCTTGGCGGCCAGGAAGGCTTGCAGGTGTACAACATTTCACTAAAAGTAGCCGAACAAGTGTTACTTTTCAATGAGCAGACATTAATTTAAAACTTGAGCGGTGTTCAGTCTATGCATGTTTCATTTCTCGCCCCGAAAAGGCATCTTTCGCGAAAAATTATATAACTTAGTCAGCATTTAGTGCATACGTTAGAAATTTTTGTTAATAGCGCCGACACGAGACGCGCAGGGCTCAGTGAGTGCACACAGAGGAACACACTAAGTGCACATTAAAGTCCACACAGAGTAGGCGCATACTAAGTTCACATTAAGCCCACAGAATAAGTGCATACTAAGCGTACATTAAGTCCTTACAGAGTAAGTGCATACAAAGTGCGCATCAAGTCCACACAGAGTAACTGCATACTAAGCGTACATTAAGTCCTTACAGAGTAAGTGCATACAAAGTGCGCATCAAGTCCACACAGAGTAACTGCATACTATGCATACTAAGAGCACATTAAGTTCAGACAGTAAGGGCACAATAAGGTACACAGAATAAATGCATTCCAGCTATGTCAAACCGGGCAACCCCCTAGGAAAATTAATTAATATTCGGTGCCCGCTCTCTCTCTCTCTCTCCTATAAACATCAACTATTTGCCTAAAATATTCCTACTGGGTGATTAGAACCATCTCGCTGGACGCCGGTGGGACACGTGCTAGTGCGTCGAGCGAGTGTGCGGAGGAAGCCAAGGCGCCTAATCATCCTGGAACAGTCACCCTCTTAACTGCTGTACAGTCACCCTTTTGGCTACTGCACAATCTCCCATTTGACTACTGTACAATCTCTCACTTTGCTGTTTTCAGTTACCTCTTTGACTGCTGCACAGTGGCCCCTACAGGCTGCTGCACAGTGGCCCCTACAGACTGCTGCACAGTGGCCCCTACAGACTGCTGCACAGTGGCCCCTACAGACTGCTGCACAGTGGCCCCTACAGACTG
>LQNS02278091.1:1014547-1032476 GCA_001587735.2 Parhyale hawaiensis | reverse complement strand
CAGCAACACCAACACTCCAGCAGACACCGGAAGTGGCTACAGCGACGATCAGGAACTCACCTCACCTCAGTTCCGCTCCCTGGTTATTAGCTTCAAACTTTTGGAAGTTCATCCACTTTTTTTTGCCCATTTGCAAGTCATATTTCGTGGAAAGAAGCTGTGAATCCACTGCGGCAGAGTCGGGAATTTTGCTCTGATATTCTTTACGCTAAAGAACAAAAATATTCGGGAATGGGAATGTTAAGGTTGAGTAACGTGGTACTAGATTCTGTTTCCTGATGTGTTTTGTTTTAGAATTTTACTGTGGCTGCAAGGAAATCAATAAGGTTTAGCATATCAGTTGATATTTTCCGATATTCTCTTCTACTGAAACTGGCTGATTGCCGAAAATCTTTCTAAAACTGTTCCTTTTACGTACCGTAAATTGTACAGTGAATTGCACATTGCTACATCCCACATTGTATTTTATGGTTATTATTTTTGCTCATCCACACTAAATTTTATTTACGGTCATTTGCCTCTTCATCGATCAGTGCCTAAAAGGATCTTTCTATCGCATTTTAAATTGAGCAATCCCTACGAATATAACGCCGATATGGCGGTATATCATGTGGCCTATCTAACTTACAGGTGTACTGTGTCTGCCTATATAAGGTAAGTTTGGCACCTATTCATGTTGAACCAAACCTGTCCTAACCTTTTCTTAACCAGAGCACTCTGAGAGCGCATACTTTAGCCTAGCAAGGCAACTTAAAAAAAAATCAAAATTTTCCTGAAACCTGGATGTCCTATTTATCATAATCAAAATTTGCTCATTTGTGTCTCTCAACAGTAATAACAGTTTCTCTAATTTTTTTGAAGATTCTTCCCTGAGTTGTTCAGTTATGGTCTAACAATTCACTAAGATAAACTTTGTCAAACACACAAACGAACGAGCCGATCATAAAAAAAAATTGGTTAATTGTGCCTTTAAACATTTCTAACTATTCCTGCAAATTTTATGAATATCCATTCATAACTTTTTGTGGTATATTCTGACAAAAATTAGTCAAGCACACAAACGGACGAACCGACGATCACCAAACTTGTTCATTTGTGTATTTTGATATTTCTAACAATTCTTAGTAATTTCATTAAGATCCGCTCATAACTTTTTGAATGTTATGTTAGTGACAAATAAAAAGAATCTTAGAGACAAACACAAACAAACGAAAAACAAATCAATAGACATATTTGGTCATTTGCTCCCAGTAGCATATCCAAGAATTCCTACAAATGTCATGAAGATCCCTCTATAGCTTTTTAGAGTTATGCTACTAAGGTAAAATAGGCAGACAAATAAACAAACAACCTATTGAATTAACCGTTCGTCACTAAAAGTTAGGATCTGTTCCTCCTACTATGCATTTCGTAAGAATCCGCCCATACCGTTTTAAATTATCTTAGTGACAGATAGAAAAAGAGACTGAAATATAAACAAACAGACAGACAAGCTCGACAAAAATATAATCTCCTTGACGAAGGTAACTAACCGACCTTATTCTTACCTAATTTGGCTTATAGTTCTAACACATCCTCTCATGCAGGTAAGTCACATAGGTACCGTAACATGAACACGAATATTTATGAGAAAAACAAAACGGTTTTCGGATGCAAAATCTGAGAGTTGGTCAAAATTTGTTGAAAAACCGTAAAAACAATTGCTACCTTTTACGCACTGGGAACTAGTTTCCCAATTTCCGATGACATAATCATGCGCGCAGCAGTGTTTGTCTTTTTTTCTAATTATATAGGTACTTGATCATTTTGTTACGTAACATGTTCTTGAACGGTCATGGTCTTTAAGTTAGATAATATCTTGACTTGGTGTGCGCTATGCGGATCCTTCCTGCAATCAAATAATTATTTCCACATTGAAGGTAATTTTCCAAGAATTGAGATGAGGCTCTCATAGCGTTAAACTATCATAGTCTTATAGTACTTATCACGCCATTTCTTCAAACTAGGCATGTACATACCGTATATTTATATACAGTGACGAGCATAAAAAACAATACTTATGAAGTATAAGGAAAAAATGCATAATTTTTTATAGAGCAGAGGGAAAATTCAAACTTTAAGTATATCTTTTATACCATTTACAGATCAATTTCAGACAAATTAAATTTGGTTTCACATTAATGAAAATCGAACTCAAACAAACGAAAACCAATTTTTCACAAACGAAATTTGAATTTACTCAAATGAAACTGAATTTCACACAAATGGAAACCAATTTCACACCAATGAAAAATAAATTTTACACAAACTTCTTATTTTCTTTAACAGATGAAAAATCAAACGTGGATAATTGCAATTCAGTTTTTACTGTAAAAATCCGTTTGCCGCAACTCATAAATACCTACATTTATAGCGAAAACATTCACAACTGAAATAAAATTATTAGTTTTAGGCCCTCGCTCGCTCCTCCGCCATCGAAGCGACGTTTGAATTAAAATTGTACTATTCTGTCATAAAAGATCTCTAACGTAATTCTTCTAGAGGAAAAAATCCCCCATAATTAAGAAACATCTATTTAGTCTCAGCCTCAAGGGCATTATTCTCCAACCTATGTATGCTGTATTGACTGTGCGCCAAAGTTGCAACTGCAAATAGTAAAAGCTTAATGACGTAAAATCACTGAGCATATTAATAATAGCCACTCTGTTAATTATTCATTTTTAAAGCACTAGGTAACCTAAGCTCAAATAATCACTGATGCCCTTAGAGATATCTTATACTTGTCATTTGTCCACTGTCTGTTACATACCATAGTGTTATCCGTAATAAGAATAACAAGATATGACCTATCGGAGAGAGGAAGTCTGCTAGTCAACAAGGGGTAATGTTGGAACTCCTAGTTGATCTACCCGCAACAGAAAATACGACGTGTTCTTAGTAAACTACTAGTAGATATGTGACAAGTTAAGCTATTTGCACTACGTTGCTTTCAAAAGGCAAATTCTTGCATGAAAGGCGAAAAAAAGGAATGCTTCTCACTTTAAAATTTGGATAGACAAACGAATGAAAAAATTTGAAACGCTGTTGCAGTATTAATACAAATTTATGAAAAATCCACAAGAGATTAAAGTGGTTCGCCACAGTTGAATTACGGACTATAAATACGAATAGCTAGGTGCATCTAAAACTCCAAGCCATGGAAATTAAGTTCAAATAACAGCCACATTAGAAGCTGTCATAAATTTCCTGTTTAATTATTAATATATGACACATAATTAATTAAATTGATTCACAGTTGTGTTCCAGAATCGAACTTCCCAAAAATTTGAAACATTTTGAGTTGACGTGAGAATTCGATGGTCACAAAGAGGACATTTCCTCTCCCTCACTCCATATCGCCAGCGAAATTTTGGAATTGCGTTTCTGGCTACTCTTATGCTTTTCTGTGTGAACCAAACTGACGCAGTCCTGTATGACTCATGAGATCAAGATAACTTTTCACTTTCGTTAGTGGATCAGATGTTAGTTTGTTCTAGTTAAAATCTGTATAGTATTTGTTTTCTTGTAGATCCACGTGCAGGCCAGTTTGAATTGCTTGAGCAAACATTTCCCTTACAATACAAAGTGTAATCTGAACGGATCTATTCAATTCATGGAAAAATATCTAAGGAAAAAAAAAATGAGCGCTTTTCATTTTTAAAACTGTGAGGTGGAAAGTACTTTTTTGAGTTACATAAGGAAAACATAAAAAATAAACTATGACAAATCTCAAATAATTAATGTAATGTCGACTAATTATGAAATCAAATATAACGTTTCAGGATTGTATCCCATCTTTAGAAGACTAAAATACTGTATAAATACATGGAAACCTATCTCAATAAAAAACTCCTTTAGGATCTCCTGTACAATTGTCACCCCAGAGGCGTTTGGGTTGACAATTGTACTGGTGGGAAAGACTTGGGTGACAGTTGTACAGAGGGTCTGATCTAACTACTAATTAACCGAACCTAACCTAGCTTTACCTAACCTAGCCTTACCTAACCTTACCTAAGCTAAGCTATCTTTACTTAAGTTAGCCGTAATTAACTTAACGTAACGCAACCCAGCCTTACCTAACCTAACACAACCTAACCTACATTTACCTAACCTAACCAAACTTTACCTTACCTAACCTAAGATATTAGAAAGGCAATTGTACAAGTGGATGCACTGGGGTGACAATTGTACAGGTGGGATTTATTGGGGTGACAATTAAACAGGTGGGATTTATTAGGGTGACAATTGTACAGGTGGGATTTATTTTTTGGGGTGACAGTTGTACAGGTGGGATTTGTTGGGGTGACAATTGTACAGGTGGGATTTTTTTTTTGCGGTGACAATTCTACAGGGGGGATTTTGGGGTGACACTTGTACAGGAGATCCACCCGACATTTTAGCATTTGGCTCTCATTTCTCTTCAACGATTTCTTCATTGTACAGTATTATAATTTTTTTTTATAATTCGAACTTTATTTTCTTTCTGATTATATTAAATTTTCTTTTAACAATTTTGGATCTTTTCCTTCGGATCATTTCGTCATTGGCTACATTTGTTTTGAAATTTTGGATTTTGAGCAGTATTTTATTTGGGCTATTTTAGTTTTGGACTGCTTTTTGGATCTTGAACCTCATTTCTATTGGAATGTTATGGACTTTGACTCTTGGGACTTTCTTCTCTTTCATTAATTTTATTCATCGCTTAGTCCTTTGGTCATTTTGACGCTTGATATTTTACTTCTCACCGTAGACATAACCAAGGTTCTGTATCATGGATACGCATGGCTGGCGGAAGAAAATTAGTTTGAAGTTTTTTGTCGTCTCAAAATGTTCACTGATTCCTTACGCAAGCATTTCCTAGAAAATGAAGATTTGCATTTTTTGTTAGACTGGAACTGGCCGCTTTGCTTTTTCCATATGTTAGTTCAAATATCAATCACGCGGCGCATGCCGTTGCAGTGCATCTTCTACATCAGAAATAGCACTAAATAATAATAATACATAATAAACTAGCTGGAACCTGTGGAGATTCCACGGAACAAAGGAACCATATCGTGCATACGAAGTGTGAAAATAAGACATTTTCCAGTCAAACCGCGAATCAGCTACTTTTGACCTGCTAGCAGTGTTTGAACTTGACTCCTATTCCTATTGTTCCCTCCCGAGGTTCTGTCAAGGATACCCTAATGTTCCCCTGTCTAATACAGTGGAAAGCGTGACGTACAGACGAATGGACGGAAGTATGGAACCACAAGCAGAATACACTGTATAAATAGTATACAGAGTTGTTGGTTGCTTAATTGTTTGCTCATTTGGTTGGTTCTTTTATCCGTCATGGTCTCAAGGACTTAGCTAGGAGAAAATTCATCTACTGAAAAAATATAGCGAGATGAGATACCATGATATTTCAGCAATGAATTAGGGTGACAAATCTAGTTTCTGGAATATATGCTCGAAAGTCAAAATATTGCATAGTCTGAAGCTCGCTTCACTTTGAAAAGTAATTTAGTACTATGGCAATAGCTCAAAGAGGCCGGGGTGTTAGTCCCGGTGTCTCTTTGGGAATGGGCCTCTTGGTTCGTCTACTGCCGCCTATCTAATCTAATCTACTAAAATGAAACAATATAATAAACACCTTTGTGTGTTTATTTGTTTATATATTTATATGTTTATATACTTACCGTACATATTTATATGTTTCGTGTCACTCTCTTGTTCAACAGAACAACTTTTCACTTGAGGAAAACGTTTCGAGTTATATGACGCCCTCAAGTATCCTGGATGTTTTTCAGCGTATCACCGGAGGAAAGCTTGGTGTTGTTTCAGCGTAGCATGCTTATCTGTAAGGTTCCCTAATTCAAGTTGGCTGTTGCAGTGCATCCTACATAAGGAACTTAATAAGAAAATTATTATAAACGAAAACGGGTCATCACCAATTCTGCGCTGCCATTTTTGAAGGCGCGGGCACTCTAGTTTTATATAATTCTTCTCTTGAGCGTGGCAGAAAAAAGCCTGTATCTTCGATAGAGTTTTTGATTCTGTCGCATATGAGCTATTTCGCATATTTTTGATCTGAATTTCTTCGTATCAGCTGAAACTTAACGCTGAGCAAACACCAAAATATTTTCACCTCATACTGCAGCCAAACTTCGATCATAAGGATTCAACTAACTGCTGGTTTCCAGATGCAGTAAGCAGTGAGCATTTCTGGTAAATTCTCTCGATGGAACTATATTTTCTTGGTCTTACTTGACTTTCATTCTCTTTAAAACTGACATTCGAGATTTTCTTACTGGCAGAAGGGAGATTTTGCTCTCGCAAACTCATATTGGTACAACATCCGTTACTGTGATTGAAAATCAAGTAAGTTTAAAGTATAATTTTCACAACAAAACTCATACCGCAAGCATGAACAATAGAAACCTTCATTACAAAATTAATAGCGCCATTTTTTACTGCTGGGTATTCTAATAATATCATAGACTAAAGTGCACTCGCTGTCATAAATGGCAAAAATTTGTGATGACCCTTCTTTACTGATCATACTTTTGTCACTAATATGCTTCTGAAGGATGCGCTACACCGGCCTACTCAAATTGTCATAAGAGATGAGTGCTCTCTGTTTCAATTCACCTGAGCAGAACAGACCCATTCTTTCCTTTAGATGACGGGCGGCAAAAAATGATTTATATTTGCAATCAGTGAAGTATTATTGAATTAAATTCCTCGCCAGTTATCTTACACTCAAGTATGCAGAACTGTTCTTTTAAATGAACAAAGCAAACTGACAAAAATTATAATAATAATTGCTGCGCCACTGCACTGCGAAAAATCGCCTCTCCTGTGCTTTGTTGATCATCTACTCAATTTATACGTCATATCCTGAGAGTAAATATAGTTTCAATATATGGAGCAGGTAATAAAAATCAGACCCCCATTGTAGCGCTAAGAGAACCTGTAAAGAGCTTCATAGATCGAGATCAACATTGACTGAGTAAGAAGAGCATTCAATTATAAGGATAACGATTCCCCCTTTGACTATGTACTGCAACGTGGTCTAATTTTCGCTTAGCGATCTTTATCAACACGCAAAACAATTACAATAGCTGCAACCTGACCTATTTTTCTCTTATCTTTTCCACTAAGAGCGTGCTATGAAACATAATGATACATAAATATCAGAGGCCTGGACTGTGAAACTGACAGGGAGGAATTTGTGATGACCCTTCTTCATTGTTCATAAATAGCTTCGTTACTAACAGGATTCTGAAGCGTGGTTACGATACAACGGCCAACTCAAATATTTATAGGAGATTTCAATTCAACTGAGAAGCACTCGTTATTGAATGACTGCATAATCGCTGATGCTCTTATTGACTGCATAATGAACAAGTAAATAAATATAGATAAATTTGTCGCGTAACGTATTGAAAGACTAAGATAGAAAAAAATCGAGCGTTGAACATAATGCCACGGTAACTGTAAAACGGGTTTGCATTCGAGCAAATCAAGGGTCCGTTTATTATAATTATTATGGACGTGAGCTCGTCTGCACTGGCATGTTTGCGCATGTCGGAGGTGTTACCGGAAATGCCACGTGACTGCTTCATATAAACAGTATATCCCACTTTTTAGGCAGAATGTTGAATTTTCATTTGAGCAGCCTTCTAAAGTGTAAAAAAGAGAGAGAGAAGACAACGATGGTATTCGTGAAGTATTAATATGCATAGGGAAAGATAAACCGAACACACAAGTTGGCGGAGCCTACTGGTAAAACAATATCATTCAGGAGTCAAGACGAGATGAATAATTAAAGGAGTGCCATAACTTGGATACTAACTGCTATGATTTAGATGTGATTGATTCCTGGTGTTCTAGGTAGGGGATGAGGCTAAATGCGGGCAAGACAAAGACCATGCTCGTGTCCAGGTCGCGTACAGTGGGACCTCCTTTTCCTGCACTCATACCATGGATGGTGTTTCAATTCCTGTGGTTGATGATATACCGAACTTCCTATCCTATTGGTCATTTGGGTTACCTTATTTTAGGATGAAAATGCGTCATGGAAAATTCTTCAGCTTCCCGCTCACGCGTTTTGCACAGTCAAGCGAAGGAGCTCATACACATACAACGTTAATTCCTATTTTTTGGAAGAAAAAGCTAATCAGGGCCCCAATTATTGGATCTTTCAAAAGTCTGCTGAACTGCAGAGGCAACGAAAGTCGGCATCAGAACAGTTAAATGAACTTGTTCGCAAGCAAAGGGAACTGCCGAGTAAATTTTCTTGAGGGGCAGTAGTCAGCCGCAGCAGTGACTTCAATGGAGCAGTCACTACGTATGGGTTGCTGTGTCGTGCTGCGTCTGGCGTAATTTAATAATAATAATGCTGTCGCTGGGCTCCCGTTCTGAATACTTGCCTTCATTAAGGCCGTCGTCTTCACTTCATACACTGCGGTCGAGGAACAGGACTGGGTGCTTGCTGTAGTATCAAGCGTTATTGTTTTGTGAGCACCACCGTGGAGACCAGTGCAGTAGCTGCAGCAGTCTAGCAGCAGTAGCTCCATGACGCAGCACGACACAGTAACCCATGCGTAGTGACTGCTCCATTGAAGTCACAGCTGGGGCTGACTACTGCCCGGCCCCCCTCCCCCTCTTTCCACATGAAGCCTCCCCTCCCCCCCCCAGCTTTCCGCAAAGAATTAATAATAATAATAATGGAATAAAGAATAAAACAAAAAATAAACGTCACTTCAATGAAAATATTGTCACTTTGTGTTCGTTCGGTATCTGAATGCTTTTGTTACTCGACCCACTGTGTCCAAACCAAGGCATCTGTCCGACGTCCCGGACAAGTCAGGCTACGAAGGCTGCTTCCGGTCGGAGAAACCCTAAAGCAATTCAGCTTCCGCATGTTTTGATAATTACTTGTGGATCGATTTACAGTTACTGTCACCATTAGCTAACTGCATTGACCCAAGCTGTTCTCGACTACAACCTACTCGTAGGTAGTAAAATTTTTAATTGCATCTTTGTTAGTTACCTCCGCGAAAGTGGTTATCCTTTTGTCCGTGTTTGATTTTACTATCCGCGAACGAAATGCGAGAGGTGATAATCATTCTTTTCGCTGAAGAATTAAGTTTGTATGTATATTTGTACATTTGTCTATCCACCCAAAGAGAGGGAGAAGGAGTTGAGCAACGTTCATAATTTTTTTTGCAGGGAGTCTGGTGGGTTGACCTAGGTGAGGCAGTGCCAAAAAACTAGAGTTAGCTGGCCATCAAAAATGATAGCGTTGAATTTTGTTGTCTGTCCACCCAAAAAGAGACAGAAGGCGTTGAGTCACAATAATAATGACAACTGTTTTTTCACGTAGTCAGGTGGGTTGGCAGAGATGTGAAAAATGCTCAAAAAATACAGTTAGCTGGTCATCGAAAATGACAGCGTTGAATTTGCCGCCCAACCCCCCCCCCCCCCCCCGCGGACNCCCCCCGAAGGTGATAGTCTTACGCCACAAGGCGTTCTTGTTCTATCTGCAAGTAACATAACTAAAAATGAGAGTTATGGACAGTTCTACACAAAATTTGCGGGCGCTGTTAAGAAGCGCATGAGAAATGGTGGGTTAAGTTTTATTGAGGATCCGTTAGTCCGTTTATCTGTCTACCTTCCTCACTTTCAGCACTGCAGGCTTTCCTTAGCGGAGGTCTGCGATCTCGGAGTGCATGTAACTGTAGTTTCAGTGCATGAGAACCACATAAGACATTTGTGCTCCTGACAATGGCTGTAGAGCAGAGGTCTCTCTCTTTTTTTTACTTGTGTTCAACTTAACTACCACAGTGCAGATAGGTCATTATCGATAGGGGGCCAAAATAAGTCCTACAGGCTTGACTTACCTGAAACTCCGGACAGACGCTATGACTTCGTCACTTTGAATCGTGCAGCAAGTGCGAGAACCGTCGCGATTAAACGTTGAGCCGGCAGAAAACTCCCCTTTACGGAGCACGATTGAGTTTCTAGAAGTCTCATTGGTAACCGACTTGAAGGTCAATCTCTAAAGTGGGTTGAAGTCAGCGCACCCGCGTGAAATTTCAAACAAGTCAAGCCTCGAAGGCTTAATTTTGGCGCCCAATCGAACACGCCCGTAGTTAAGATAGGTTGGAGTGTGAGCTAGATAAGGTAGGTTTGATTGGAAGGTTACAGACTATAGGTTACAAGTACTAAATTGAAGGTTATAGATCATAAAGTAAAAACTATGCGTTATAGGTTATAGATCATAGGCTGTATGTCATAGGTTAGAAGCTATAAGCCATGCGTTATAAAATACTGGTTATAGATTACAGACTATAAGCTATTGGTTATTGATTGTACATACGCTTGAAGTTATAGTTACAGACTATGACCTATAGGGTAACAGGTCATAATTATCATGTCATAATTATCTTCTTGCCACACCCGCAATAGCGGCAGGGGTATTACTGGAGTTTAACAGTATTAAAGAAAAGGGTATTTTTTTCTTATATAGTGTATTTTGACATGTATAATCCAGAACTGAAGTCCATTTTTTTTCGGACGACCCTAGTTTTTAAGTTATAGGGAAAAAACCTATCCAATTGTTATCCTATGGGGAAAAATACACAACGATGGCACATGCAGTGCAATGGACAACCATTTGAATAGGTTTTTAACCTATTAGGTTAGGTTAGGTTAAAAACCCATTCAAAAGGTTGTCCATTGCACTGGGCCAGCGTTGGGCATTTTCACCCATAGGAAAAAATAGGATAGGTTTATTTCCTATAACAGGAAAGCTAGGGTCGTCCGAAAAAAAAACGGACTTCAGATTTGGATTCTGAACCTTAAAATACGCTATATGAAAACACCCTTTTTTGATGCTATTAAACTGCAATAATTCCGAGGCAGTTAGAGAACGCTGATGTGGTGCTAACGGTCGTGAGGTCGACCGAATATCGCCCAGGCAGGGGACCTTTTGGAGAGCTTGACACACTTGATCACCGTTTGGCGTCTGCAGGCTATTGCGGGGGTACTGACGCTAGCAAGCAAAGGGCATGGTCGTAGGGGGATGGGCAAACCGTTACATTAGAGACTTCCGTCGGGGGTGCCATAGATCTTGAAGATCTGTGGCCGACTGCAGCCGTACACACCTCTGGGGCAGCAAGCCTATATCTGCAGCACGAACCAGTGCCTATGGGCTCTTAGTAGGGGTGCGGTCGAATTGACTTTAACTTTTTTCAGCAGCACAGAAATAAGAATGCAATGGATCTTAGCTGCCGTTCACAGCTTCACATCCTGCAAAGTTTCACGGATCTAACTCGTCGTATCTCGTTCTATCAGACGCCGGAAAACGGGGATCGCTGTCTAGCAGAGTTCTTTCAGGTACATAATAATTGTATGCGGCTTCTCATAATTTTATGGATTCAATTATGTGAGCAAAAACTTATCGCAGTAACACGAAAAGTTTAAAAATACATAAAATAATTCATCAAAAGTTGACCTCGAAGCTTTTCCAAATGAAGAGAATCGTTTTCCATTTTACAGCACGAACCTTACAACTGCAATTGCTATGATATTGTTAGCCCTTTATAGTTAGGAGCTTTTCAGTCTAACGACAGCACCTGATCTGATCGCTATTAATCTTAACGCTCCCTTTTTTTATTGGCGTGGTTTGCTTTAAAAAGACACCAAACGTAACCTAACCTAAACCATATGTTTGTCGCTCCTAAAATTGAACATTTCACTTTTTTTTAACTCGATTATAGAAAAATTACTTAGGAAAAATGAGAAATGTAACGTTTAGAGGCGAGGCACTTATCCTAACCAAACTTACTCTAACCTAACGTAGCTTAACCTAACCTAACTCAGCCACACTCTACTTTAAACTTAGTCAGATATATCGAATTGGGTTCGAAGTAAGTTACTTGTAATTAATAATGAGGATAAAAAACAATGGAGACCGCACAATTACAGCCCTACAGCAACCTCAGGGCAAATTAAATATATATTCGGTAACAGTAAGGTGATAAGAATGTTAGCACGTATAAATGTTAATATATAATTACAATATATATCGCAGTTGAATGCTAAATGAGCAGAAAATTTGAGCTACTAACAAATGTAAATGTTAAGCAATATGGGAAGGCATACCTCCGCCAAGGAAGGCAACGTTAACGAAAAATTCAAATTGGTTCTGAAACTCTGATCTCCTCATTGTCAGCACCCAAATCTGGTCATTCGTGGCTTTTGGCAGTAATAACAGCTAGTGTAATTTTCTTGAAAATCCGTCGGAAACTTTTTGAGTAAGATTCTGACAAACATTCTGACGAACGTTAGTTAAGGCACACAAACGGACAAGCTGATCATCAACAAAATTTGTTCATTTGCGTCTTTCAACATTTCTGAAAATTCCTGTAAATTTAAAAAAAATCTGTTTATAAATTTTTCAGTTATTTAGCTAACAAACATGAAAGTAAGCATTGAGAAAAACAAATAAACGGACAACAGATCATCACAAGAATTTGGTCTTTTACTTTTCGTGATACACAGAACAACTCATGTAAATTTCATCAAAATAAGTCCATAACTTTTTTAGTCATGGTATTCAAAAAAATGAAAAGAGGCAGACAAACAAATAAACAAATGGCTAAACGGATTTTCACCAAAAGACTGAAAGTTAATCATATCTTCCTCCTAACATGCCTAGTAATCTCTGCAAATTTCGTAAGGATACGCCCATAACTTTGTGAATATCTAGGAGACAAAGAAACAGACATACAAAGAGCCAAAGCGACAGACAAACTCGACAAAAATGTAACCTTATTGGGGGAGGTAATAAGCAAAGTAAAAATAAGTAGCAAGTATATGAAGTGCAGGCTTAGGCCACTAAATTAAGTAATAAAATAGGTGTATCTAAAGCTAATTGAGAGTAAAACGATATCAACGATTTTGAAATGAAATAAACGATAAAATTAAGAAAGAAAAATAATACATAAATACGTAAAATACTAAATACTTTCTATAGAAAGAATAACAAATTAGTAAAATAAAAGCTCTAAATATAGGACACGAAGAGACTTCCAACGTTAGGTACAAAGGGGAGATGGCCGTCATTCAAGAAACTTATGCAGTCCTGCAGTGGAAGTTGTCAGGAAAAATACTGGAATTACGAGTCTCATGCAGACAGATGACACCCTGCAGGGCACGGGGGGGGGGTCCGCTCCCCGCTGCACGTGTCATCTTCTTCTTCTGTTTTTACTTCTCCTTTTGATTCACCGCCTTCCTTGCTCTAGTTTAGCGATCCCGTGTGCTTACGCAATGCTCTTCATCACTTTTTCTTGTTCCCTTTTTTCCTTTCTTTCCTCCCTTTTTCGTCACAGTAATAGTTGTATCGAGGACTCACTGCCCCCTTGATGCACTCTTCCTCCTCCATTACTTCTACCCTCTCCTCCCACTTTCTAATTCTTCTTTTTTTCTTTTTTTTCGCTCTATCGTTGAACAAAGTAGCGTAGCTAGAAAAAAAACAGCTTGCTTTATACCTCATTATCTAATTCCTATTACAGGTACGGAAATGAAACCAATACATTTGATGATTAGACAGTTAAATTTTAAATAGATTTTTTTTAATTAAGAAAGTGCATTAAACTGTCATTAGAAGAAAACACTTCAAAATCAGGAACACGACTCTTTGTCATGGCCTAGCTATCGAGCAACCAGTGGATATTTGCAGCAGGGAATATATTTACCTCCGGCAAGTAGGTTATGTTTTCGTAGGATTTGGCTATCTGTCTGTCTTCAAGATAATTCAAAAAGTTATGGACAGATTTGGACGAAATTCACAGGGATTGTTAGGTATGTTAAGAGGAACATATGATTAACTTTTGGTGAAGCTCTGTCCATCCGTTTGTTTCTTTATCTGCGTCATTTTTCTCAATGCCATACCTCAAAAAGTTGTGAACGGATTTTTATGAAATTTACATGAGTTGTTAGGTATATCATGAAAACTAAATGACCTAATTTATTGTGATAATCTGTTTGTTCGTTCTCAGTTTGTCACTGTTGTTAATTTTATGCTTGTTAGTACAATAACTAAAAAAATTGTGAATGGATCTTTATGAAATCCACCAGGTGGAGGAAGTTACATGCCAGGTTGCAATAAGTCAGATATAGCAGACGATGAAAATAATCATCTCAGGCATAATTAAATGTCCTGCGAATTGGAAATGACTAGTTCTATACTACGCGTGATGCGATGAAAACATTCCTTGCAAATGATCGTCACCACCGTAAGGCTGAAACAGTTAAATATGCATTGTGTAAATTATATCGATGCATACGGCGACTGGCAAATATTCCTTGCAAAAATGTGTTAAAGACAAGTAAATATTTCGTGGTGAAAACTTCAATGTACGACGCTTAAAAAGTTTTGACAACAAGGGAACAACAAAACTTAAAATAGGTGCACATTCAGTGAGCCTCGCACTCCTCAACTGGTTTTGTTTTCAGGTTTAAATTTATTGCCGGAAATCCCGGCAAGTTTTTCTGTCATTTTATCGAATGATGGAAAACCACATGGTGCGAGGTCAGGACTGTAAGGCGGATGGTAACTGAGTTGCGGGTTGCTTTCCGGCACAAATTCGGGAGTCTCTTCCGAAAAACTCGGTGGGATCAGTTTTCAAAGCGAAGAAGCGAAGAGGACCTTACCAAGAAGATAAATTTAGACCTAAAGGCATACCTACTGTGTGTGTAATCATCGCTTCTGGGTTACCGGTGCTACACCGGTGACCCCGCTAGGCGAAAATCGTGTTGCAATCATAGCCCGAAAAGTTGGTACGACGATTTCGATACGGGTCACGGTGAGGCAGGTCACAGTTCACAAATTTTTATTTCATGTACAGGGAACACAAAAATCCTATCAGTGAGCAATGAATCAACGCCGTACCCTCGAATAAGTAAATTAATTCACTTATTTCGCGTTGGCAAAGTTTCAATTAACACGGAATTTCATGATTGGTAAGATTACACCGCTCGTCAATAGATGGCGCTCTCGTAACCACTTTCCTGGTTACGGTAACCTTTTTTCCAGGTTTTGGTAGCCCAGCTACGTCGTGATTACAACACGCCTCTCCTTGTGAGTGTTCTGTCGAGTGGATAACATGCTTCCAAGTGCGGCGTAAACCTTGGAGGGTAGTTGATGCAAGAGTGTGAGGGACTCAATAAATTTGCATCTATTTTAGGTTTGGTTTTGTTATCCTCTTCGCAAAACTTTTTGAACGCTCTGCATAAAATATAGAAATATTCCACTCCGAAAATGGTTAAATACTACAGTACCGGCGGTACGTAAAATAGCTTATTCCAAAGACAAATAATGTCTATAGGCGGCCACTGTATATACCCGACTCTCGTTGTAATCACACTTCGCTAAACAACAACAACGAATAAGGTCATTCTTCTTTCCTTGGTGAGTGCAATCTCTCTGCTCACGGAACTAACGAGCGAGCGCGCGATGGCAACACCTCGTCCTACACGTACTGTGTGTGTGTGTGTGTGTGTCGTCGCTCTATGCGGATCTCTGGGTGCTTTCGCCCCTTTGCGTATGTTGAAAACAAGAGCTGGGCGCGGCTCTTTTGCGCCCCTTTTTATTTCTTGTAATCTCGGCCGTGTGAGCAGTTTTTCGAAGTTGGGAAGGAGGCCTGTGGCCGCAAATAATTTTGAACTGTGACCAGGAACACTTCACCTAACGAGGCTTTATAATAACTACTAAAATATAACTACTAAACGGCCGTACTGAAACACCAAGTTACGTACGTATATCATTATTGTAATAACTACTAATAATAGTGACGCAGGGCCGGTGATGATGAGGGCTGCAATAAATGGGTTAGGTTCTCCGGCTGAAAACCCCCCAAAACCCCGCAGGGCATAGAATGGTACAAATAAATAGGCACCTGCCCGTTACCGGGCAGGTACCTAAAGGTAGTTACTCATATAGTGATATTCCTATAAAGGAATTTAACATCTGCCCGGTAAAAGGTGAAGTGGAGGTTCTGCTCAGATCCACAGTAGAATATTTTTAATCTGACTCAGAACAGAAGATGGTGAGTGGCATGAGTGAAACGTGTCGTAATGGAGCGTAAGTATAATTCTGTAGAGTAATATTATGACGCCTATGTATAATTTCGGAGCATCTTAATATAATGAAAGGCTTAGTGTATTTATTTATTTCGTGTCCGCTTTGAAGGAAATAGGTGAAAAATAAGCCAGGTTGCAGATTTTTTAATTCAATTACGTTTTTGTAGAGATCGATGATCAGCTTGCCGAAGATGGTGAAAATTGGATCCTGATGTCTTCATCTGGACGCAATTCTTGCTTGAAACACTTCCTGAAATCGGGACAGTATGTATGCAGCTTCTGGAGTTCGATTTTATAAGTTTTTTCTTCTCAAGTCACGACGCATAAATTCGGCAAATAATCAACGGGCCACTCACGAGGTGATGATTTTCTCGGGCAGTAGACAATTATTTCTTCTAGCTTACTGTCTTTCTTATTAAACTAGTGACCCGTTCGTGAAACAATTCACGCAATAATTGATATATTTGCTCCCTTCTCTAACTTACTGTTTTCACATTTTCCCGCTCACGCTTATAAGCAGGTCTTATTCCCTTCTAAAATCTTTCTGCTTCAAGTCTTTCTTGTCACTGTGTCGCATAGGCGCTTCACCTCTCTCCTTTGCAAGGGTAGCACGTCTTCGTTCTTTAGACTGAAGTAGTCTCGTTCTTCTTTTACGTCCCCTATCCTCTTTTTTAATTAAACGGGCGTCTACCAAAGTAAAATCTTCAGTAAAACACTGCAATAAACTTGAATGCCACTCCAGTCAGCTTATATGCAATGTGAGTGCACCGTATCCAAGATACTGCCTTCCATACCCAAATATCTGCTTCACTGCAGTGCTGTAATTTTGGACTCTGAAGCGAAATCTGCTCTCTAAGAGAGAAAGACAATAAGCTGGAAGAATTAATCGTCTACTGCCCGTAAAATAATTGTCTTCTGCCCGTTGTGAGTGCTGCGTTGATCATCTGCCGAATTTGTACTTGGGGACCTGGGAGAAAAAAAAAGTTATTATCATTCTTATCGCATCGTCAGCGCTCCGATGATCTTCTGCCGAATTTATACGTCGAGACCCGAGAGAAAACAGTTATAGAATGGGACTCCGGAAGCTGCATATATATTGTTCCAATTGCAAGAAGTGTTTCAAGAAAGAAGTCCATTCAGATAAAGGGTTTCACCATCTTCTACAACCTGGTCATCGATTTCTATGAAAACGCAACTCAATTACAAATTCTACAACCTGGCCTAATTTTTTGCCTATCTACTTCCTTAAGAACGGACACGAAATAAATAAATACACAGAGCGTTTTATTACCTCCGCCAAGGAGGTTATGTTTCCGTCGTGTTTGTCTGTCTGTCTCTCTGTCTGTTTGTCCCTTTGTCTGTCACGAGGATAACTCAAAAAGTTATGAACCGAGTTGGATGAAATTTACAGGGATTGTTAGATATGTTAGGAGGAACAGATGATTAACTTTTGGTAAATATAGGTCCATACGTTTGCTTGTTTGTTTGTCTGCCTCATTTTTCTCGATGCCATAACTCAAAAAGTTATGGATGGATTTTGATAAAATTAACATGAGTTTTTAGGTATATAACAAAGATTATATGATCAAATTTTGGTAATGATCCGTTTGTTCGTTCGTTCGTTTGTCACTTTTGAATTTTATGCTTGTTAGCACAATAACTCAAAAAATAATGAATCGATCTTTATGAAATTGATAGGGTTTGTTAGTAATGTTAAAAGACATAAATGATCAAATTTTGGTGCAGATCGGTT
>LQNS02278091.1:977801-991983 GCA_001587735.2 Parhyale hawaiensis | reverse complement strand
ACCATACTGTGTTGGGGGAAGGACACCCTGCTTTTCAAGAAAGCAACCCAATCTCGACGCAACCAACCTCTCATAAACTTTCGACAAAACAGGTGTGATCGAGATGGGTCCATTGCTCGCTGTACGACGTACGCCTGTTACTACCGTTGTGCCGTCCATTGCTCGCTGTACGACGTACGCATGTTACTACCGTTGTGCCGTCCATTGTTCGCTATACGACGTACGCAAGTTACTACCGTTGTGCCGTCCATTGCTCGCTATACGACGTACGCATATTACTACCGTTGTGCCGTCCATCGCTCGCTATACGACGTACGCATATTACTACCGTTGTGCCGTCCATTGCTCGCTGTACGACGTACGCATGTTACTACCGTTGTGCCGTCCATTGCTCGCTATACGACGTACGCATGTTACTACCGTTGTGCCGTCCATTGCTCGCTATACGACGTACGCATAATAATCAGTTCCCTGAAGTCTCTACCTGGCAAACGGAGAAACTCGGTTAACTGCTGAGGAATCGCGGGCAACTTTTTACTTTGTGGAATGCTGGTTGTTGCAGGCTTTGGTGTGCGTCTCCTGCATGCATTATGTGAGAACCTCGACGGTTTATACCGAACTATTTCTGCAGATTCCAGTTACCGTTGTGTTTCTGTCAAGTTATTCGCCGTCTGCGTGGGTATAAAATGTCTGCAGAAAACATTTAAATCCTGTAGTGTGTTATAGTTACTGTCATGTGTTTTTCATTGGTACTAGAAGTCTCCGCGCCATATTGAAACATGATGACCGAAAATGATTACGTTTACGAAATTTTCCTTTTTTCACTCTTCGCCATAGTTCTGCTCAAAAGAATATTTTCTTTTTGTTCTGCTCAAAAGAATATTTTCTTTTTGTTGTGCTCAAAAGAATATTTTCTTTTTGTTCTGCTCAAAAGAATTTTTCTTTGTGATATAGCTACTCCATATTTACGCATCCTGCTCTTAGAGCAAATTAAGCTTTGCTATGGGAAGGAATGAAATTCCGTACCTACTTACAATACTAGACTATATGCATTCTACGTACCGCCGAGGAGGATTCAGACCTCTCCTGTTCTTTGATATCACATTTAGCAAAGCGACAACTTTTTTTTTAGCGCTGGCATAGAGAGACCAAATATTGACTAATTTTACTCGCGGTCTCGCGGTATTATAGTTGACTTAATTACAGCAATGTAATAAACATCATCGTGTGTTTGTATACTAGCGGAACCCGTTGATATTCCACGGTTACTTAGGGTAACATGTCTAGTATCCGTCCACCATGCTAGTAGCCGTCCACTTGGAACTAAAAACTTACTGTGTGAAATCCAGCAGTGCTAGAAAGCCCTACATAGGCTTAAACTGCAGGCTAAGTAGTGCCGCACCATCCCTGAAAACGACGGGCGAAAAAGCAAAAAAAAAAAGGAAAAATGGTGGTGGTTTTCAAATTTTTTCATGTTTATTGTGAAAAAATGTGAAAACCACAACCTTTTTTTGTTTATTTTTTCGCCCATCATTTTCAGGGATTGTGCGGCACTACTTAGCCTAGAGTTTAAGCCTATGTAGGGCTTTCTAGCACTGCTAGTTTTCACACAGGAAGTTTTTCAATGCCAAGAGGACGGCTACTAGTATGGTGGACGGGTACTAGACATGTTACCCTAATGTTTTCCCATTTGTTTGACGTAAGGTAATGCTCCTGTAATTTAAACTTACTCCGTCTAATCTAAAGCCCGCCTGATGAACCCCGTCTGTACCTTAACACACCTCGGCTAGCCTCTCTTGGTATTCTGATTTCACCTGTGAGTCTCGCATACAACGGTAACACTTGCATTGTTCTCATATATTTATCCATGTCTTTGCTGAGCTGTGTTGTTCACAGTTACAGGTAATTTAGCCGTTCATAATCTTACGCGTTTCAATGTTTTCGTCAGCGTGTCCGATTTTCTCGCCCTACTATATATGGGACCCGTGGACTGGATGTTGATCATTAGCCCATCATTTTTCTGCTTTGTTTGATGAGATAAGCTGTACAACAAAGTACAACAGACTCGGCCATTTTTTTCAGTCAGAGCAGCGTAACCCTTTGTTCTCGAAATATTGTATTTCATTAGACATCGCACATCCGCTGGAAAGAATACTTTAGAGCCGTATTGTCTGTAATGCAGGACGTTCAGATTCCATAGGCCTAGTTAGTGGAGTACTGTTGTTGGTGGACGTCTGCTGACCAAAGTTTTTATCGACCAAGCTTTCGAGAGTCGAAGCGACACTCGTCATCAGGGTACAGTGAATCAGCACAATATAATAAACACCGTCTTGTGTTTATTTGTTTATATATTTATATGTTTATATATTTGTATGTTTCGGGTCACGCTCTTGAAGGAATAGGTAGGCGAAAAATAGGCCGGCTGCAGATTTTGTAATCAGGTTGCGTTTTCAAGGAGATCAGTGACCAAGTTGCAGAAGATGGCGAAAGTTGGCTCCTTATTCCTTTCCCTCAATGTAGGTACTTCTTGCTTGAAACACTTCTTGGAAGAAAAAAATGGAGATATTACAGCTTGTCTTAGCGCGGCCATGTAGTCTTATTTTATAACTTTCTCCATACATCAAACAATATATTTGTTCTCAAATTTCCACGTACAAATTCAGAAGGTAATCAACGAAGGGCGGACGAAGCGATGATTTTTCTCTGGTAGTGGCCTACACATTGTTTTTCCCGCTTGCCTTGTTCCTTTTGACGGAGCTGATTCTCTATCTTGACGGCCTCAGCTGATTTCACTTCAACACAAAATCTATGTACTGAAGGCTGGTTAGGTATCATGGATACGCGGCGGGTAATTCATTTAAATTCACTGAGGCTTGCTGCTTTCTAATGTAAGACTTTTGTGCGTCTTACATCCATTGAAAGAGAGAGTACTTTTCTCTTATGAAAATTTTAGACGGCTGTTTTAGCGTATCCTTCAGAAGCATATTAGTGACAAAGGCATATTGAATGAAGACGGATCGTCTCAACTTCTTCGCTGTCATTTTTTGAGAGCACGGGCACTCTATTTAATAATAATCCACTATATAATAATACACAGTTGTTGGTCGCTAGCTCCGCGTCCACTTGCTTGCTCGCTCGCTCGCTCGCTTGCTCCCGTGTTGGTCGTTCCGTCTGTCACGCTATTGAAATTTAGATTGAAGAAAATTCATCTACTGAAAAACAAGTTGAGATAGGTACTATAAAAATTCAGCCCTTAGAGTAACGGTGACCAATATAGCTTCTGAAAAATATGGTGAAAACTGGAAATACTGCATTTTCTGAATCTCGCTTTGCTCTCGAAATTAGCTTGGTTATTTTTGTCAGGACGATGATCCTTCTTCTTCTGAACGTGGTTGATGAAAAGCGGTATTTTTGGTAGAGTTTTTGATCCTTCGGGCATGATCTCTGTAGCATATTTTTTAGCTGAATTCTTTCTTAGCAGTTCGAGAAGCTCAGTCTTGGTTGATATTTTCGTGTTTTTTGTGCATTGTCACTTTCGCTTATGCTTTCCTTACTTGAATCTTTTCGTAGCAGTTGAAACTTCACGCTGAGCAGACGCCCTTATACATTTACATTGCAGCCAAATTAAGACGCTTGAGGTTCAACTATCTGTTGGTATCCACTATACGGTAAGCCCTAAGCATTTTGGCTGTTTTTGGCTGAACAGTCTATAATTTTTAGGTGCTGCTCAACGTTTGATCAATGCCCATAGATCTGATATTCGTGTCTTATCATGCTGGGGGATATTTTGCTCTCGTAAAACTCAAGGCTGTACAACTTGCGTTTCATTAATGGAAGATCAGTCCTGCAGGAATGAGACCTACCTATTTTGCAGCAAAACCTATACTGGGAATCGGAACAAGAAAAAGTTAATCACAAAATACTGCCGTCATTTTTGACAGGCCCTGTAGTAAATCTATATTAAGTATATAGGATACGCGCGTGAAATCTATATTTAGTGATGCTTGATTGCTTGCTAATAAAAACTTTTTTTTTACACTACCCGCTCTGTTCTCCCGTACCGTAAACTAGCTATGTAGGTATCTGGCTCTATTAAGAATGTCGTGCCCCACAAGCAAAGCGACGCAGAGCAAAGCACTTTCATGTACAGTATTCTGATTTTAATGCCTTCATGCATAAAAACTTTATTAATCTCAGTTCACAATGCGCAAACTCAGTAGTTAAGTAGATGATCAACGAAGCAAAGTAAGACTATTTTTCAGGGGCAGTCGCCGTGGCAGTTCTTTTTTTTTATTTACTTTATCTCCTCCTTTAACGAAACAGCTTTTCGCTTGAGCCTAAAAAGTTCGATCTACTGAAGTAAGATTGTGTCCCTTCAGGGGGCATAGGATGGGCCATAGGGTGAGGTAAGTATAGGTTCGCACATCCTACAGTATGTTATGGGGAGCAGCGACCGCACGGTGGTTGTGTAGGTTACCTTATCCATTAGCTAGGCCTTCGGGATATCTGTCTTTCCTGCTCACTTTGCTTTCTTCCGTTTTATACATCTACTGTTGCGTGTTGCAATCAGGCCTTCTGTGTCACATGTGCTACACTCGCCTTCAGCGTGACACAGGTTGGGTAACACCGGTGACACCGACGACAACCCTCCTAAAATCTAGGGTTTTGAGCAGGGTAACACTATCTTTGTTTACAAACATTGACTATGATACTAGATAATTAGTAGGTAGCTATTACAAATTGTATGACTGCCATATACATTGCTTGAATTCTAGCATGTGAAACACTTTTGTGTAGTTTTCTTAACTTTTTGTCCTAATATACAGCCAAAATAAGGCCTCGACAGAAATGTATATGTTTAAGCTTGCCAAAAATTCCGCAACACTTTGTTGGGGCTCTGAGATCGCACGTCGCGTTCACTGCTACACGTGTAACACTGTCAGGGTAACACCGGCGTCTGATTGCAACACGCCCACGGTGTTAGTTTACTCTGTTCTTTCCTGACTTGCTGTTCCCATGCTCGTTTTGATCCTAGGATGTGGGAACACCTTCGTGCATGGGTTCCACGTCTATCCACATACTTCATGTCCCTAGTTTCTTCCTCTGTGAGATCGCTTTCGTTGTGGAAACGGAGGCTTTAATTACTCACTGATAAATTAATGTCACGTAATGCTAAAGTGTGCTTTGACTGCATCCTCCACTAGGAAACCCACACCCACTGGTTCGTGTTGCAGATATAGGCCAACTTGCTCCAGAGGAGTAAATACAGCTGCAGCCGACCACGGGTCGCTAAGAATTATGGCGCGTTTAGCGGAAGGTTCAACTACCCACCTTTTCCTACCCTAAACTAAGTACCTCCACGGTAGCTATGCACATCAAGCGAGTTTGCTGCTTGAGCGCGCCGAGCGCCATGCACAAAGATCGCCTACCTGGCTTGGGGATCGTTCTCGGGACCTTTAGCTCTACTGCAGGTGCAGCACGCAAGGTCCGCTGCTGCCGTGGGTATAAGGGAAGGAATGATTGTGCTACTCAGCTGAATTGGAACCGAGAGTACTCATCTCTTGTTTCAGTTTGAGTTGCCCTTTGTAGGGTATCTTTCATGAGCTTAATAGTAGCTAACGAAAGTAGGAACAACAAAGCAGTGTCATAATTAATTTCTCGCCCTTATTTTTCAACAGCACTGGTAGTCTTGGTTTTATATATTCTTTTGCCTTTTACACCTCACATTCTATGGTGCAAGGAAAGGAAAGAAGTAGACATCGAGAGGACTACCTATAAGCACTTATAGCCGCGCCCATTGTCGAACCTCGGTGCAGTGCGGGCTATGCAATCCAGCAGCTGCGTGTGTGCTTGTATCTGTGCCATTGAATTCGTTCACCGCCTATTGATGCAATCGCAGCAATAGTTCGAGTATTGACGCTTCTGTCAGTCACCCTATTCATCCCTCTATACGTAAGCTCTTGCGCTGTAATGGTGGTATGCTACCAATGTGTGATGCAGTCAGTGGTCAGCCAACTGCTAGCTGCTCAGACTCGTACTTCGATGGGTGAGTATATTAGGTGCCCGGGCGTGACGTACGACGTATGTGCGCCACTCAGTGTAGGTGAGTGCATGTAGAAGTGAGTGACGACGAAAATTAATACGTGCATCAATGCGTTAATACATACAAAGGTAGATGCATAAATAAAAAGACACACAATACTATTTTAACGGCGAAGGTGCTCACCGTATTGGCAGCATCAAAACATTTGAAAGTGTTTTAAACAGTTCCGTATAGGGAGCTTATGCCAGTGTGATACCGTGATACTATAACGGTCTTCATCACGTTGGATTATATTCGTTTTGAGAATAGAAGCAAAAATGGAACTACTGCATACCATACACGGCATGCACAATTGCACATGCCTGATAGCATTCATTAATTGTTTATGTATATGAGTGTAGATATATACGCGGTATCCAGGAGTTCTTTGAAAAAACTTTAGTCTAAGATTCAATGAAATCAGCATAGGTATGTTACTTGCTAGACGCATATCATAAAGTGTTTCATTTCATAGTTTCGAAGAGTTCAGATTTAAAAAGTGCGATTTACTGCTCTGGTGGGTGAATGAAAATTCAAAATCAAAATACTTCTATATTCAGAAATACAGGGGTTAAATTAGGGCTAGGTTATATAGATACAGTAAATGTAAAATATGACGCCCATCGGCTTAGATGCATGCGTGGAGACGCTGGCGCGGGGTGATTGCCGAACCCGTGAGAAGATACCATCAGATCCACTTATGCTCACACATCCCCTAATAATCCTACCGATAAGTTCTTCTTCGGACAGAACTGGTGTTTCAAAGACTGAACTCTTTAGGTGACCCCAAAGGTAGAAGTCCTGAGGTGTCATGTCAGGAGACTGTGGTGGGATATCTCTACATTCTGGTTGCTCTCCTAGAATTACAGATCGCAGCACACACCTGTGTGTTCTTTAGTCGATAGTTGGTCTATTGTCGTCTGTACGTAGATATGCTGCAGACCGACTGCTCAGTGCAAAAAAGCGGAAGCAGTCCGGCAGTGCAGTAAATCGCATTTCTTAAATTTTAACTCTGTAATTTTTGTAACAGTCTATCCGAAGCACTTTCGGACATGCCTCTATAGAGTGAATTATGCTTATTTCATTGTAAGGAAGCGTAGGTCGAAATTTGTAAAAGTTCTGGGACACCTTTATATACCAACCACACGTATTGTCGAGCTCATGAAAATCTGTATTTAAACAGAGAAACGCGTCGGGCCCCAACTATCATCCTTTTTAATATTTGACGACTGAACAGAATTCAATTTATGCATTTATTACGCTGTCTAATGCAACCGACGGCGGAAGACGCGCCTTTTTGACACTAGACATAAACTTGGACTTGAGCATCAAATTAATTTTTTTTGTTTAGGGAACTTAACATTTCAAGTGAAGTTATGCAAAGGACGCCTCTCCTGTGCCTTTTGATTTTCCGATCAGTATAACTATGTGCACTGTGATGTGGTGGAAATTGGACAACCCTATTGAGTTGTGTTGACGCAACGGCGAGTTTTTAAAGAAATTGCCCTGTAGTGCACAGTCGGTAGAGTTTGAGAGCGCGAGTCACATTTCGTGTGTAGCTACTAACAACTTTTTTGATGTTTTATACCTGCAGTGCTATTTTTTAATATGATATAAGATCATATTTTCATGATATGATTCGAATGACTCAATCCGACAAAAGAACATTAGGCAAAAACCGTGTAGCTATACTTCCAACGGGAGGTGGCCCTTCCTATGCTATGAGGAAGAGCACACCAGGGAAGGTGAGACTCAGAGGTTAGTTACTCTGGGCATAATCTAACACTACCACAGGCTATTATACTGGTATTTGAGGTTAATGAAAACAATATTCACGGTGGAATGCTATAATTTCATGGCAGCAATATAGCTTATATTTATTTAGCTACATAACTATCGCTAGTTTTATAGCTTGAGCTTAATTACAAATTGATTAATTGAGCAAATATTTGTTATGGATGTCATATGCTGTGATGTAGGAAGATAAATAGTACTACCTATGTTTCTGTCTATTTCTGACGCATTTTCATTTTTCAGTTTACTCTTCAATAAGCAAGATGGGTTGAAAAGGATAAAACAATGGAGGAACCTTAATTTTCCAACATTTATCTATTGGTAAAACGAATGCCGAAATTTCAGAAAAATTGAAGAAGATTCCCAGAACAGTCAGAAAGGCAGTCCATAACATTAATTTTCAAAGAAAACATCGCAGGGATAAAGGTTAATGTACGTGCTCACCTTGAAATATAGGTACGTAATATTGCAATAGCCACAAAAAATACTGCCTCTTTACAGCAGTACAACTACCGGTACTTTTGAAGACTCTGCAGCTCGTGATGCACGATGCCGATCCCTAAAGAAGAGCGTCACAAGTAGTGAAGAAACTTCAGGCTAGACCCTTTTTATCACAAAGTAGGTAGTAAATAACCGAACCTCCTAGGCGAAGGTAAATAAGAGAGTTACATAGGCGAAAAAACATTTGAAAGTGGAGGTTTCCCACGTTATCTTTACTGATGAATGTAGGGCTAACATGGATGGTCCATATGGTTGGCCAAGAGGATTAATATTGGCAAGGTCCCATCCAGGCTTAGACGTCAGCAGGGAGGAGGAGGAGTTATGGTTTGGGCTACCATCGCAGGGGAAACGTTAATAAGTGAATACCCGACAGTGTCAGTACGAACTCCGACTCATACATTGAAATTTTGACGGTAAACTTCTTCCTCTGCGGTGACTATCACAGAGACGGAGTTTTAAGCAGAAATTCATTTTTATGCACGACAATTCACCAGCCTCTGCTTTGATGGCCACAAAGAACTTTCTTTCTTCCAAAAAGATCGCCAATGAACGATTAATGGGGTGGCGTCCTTCCTCTTTGGACTTTATAACTGCACTAAGAATCTGTGCAGCATCATTAAAGCTGATCTATATTGTGAGAAATAATATTTATCCAAAGAAATTAAGGCATCGCAAACATTTGTATGAACTTGGATCGTCATTTCACGGTAAACGTTCTTGAGCGACAGGGCGATTATACACCTACCGTACATATTGACTAGTAGCGAGTAGGGTGCGTCATGCCATGTAAACATGTCTTTTTTTTGTTACATATGTGTTATTGGAACTACTTATTTGGGTATTGTATTATTTGGGGCCTACTCATTAACGAATCTATGTGCTTGCATGATAGCATCTGACACCACTAAATATTGTTTTCTCAGTTGATCAATTTGTAATTAAGCTGCAACTGTGAAATTAGCAAAATTTATGTACCGTAAATACTGGATCCGCCGTAATCATGGCAACACAAATTTGAGCTTATATTAAAAGTGTTTATTTCCAAACCTTCAGTTTTTACTTCATTTTGAATAGAATCATGTCTGTTTTTCGTTTCCGAAGTTAGAATGTACTAAACCTAAAGTAAACAGTGGTTGTTGATAGAAACACAATCTAATCCCTTTATAAAAAGGAGAGAGTAATTCGTGCATTGCAGAAAAGCTGCACATTCGTCGTGAAACGGTTTGGAAAGTCGTGAAAAAGTCAAAGGAAACTGGTAGCTAAAACCTGCGATCGTTCAGGCCAGGGAAGAAAACGGTCCATTCGAGCTCAACGTCTCATCGATACCACATGAGAAAAATTAAGAAGAAATAGGCGCCTTTGAGCTACAAAATTAGCCACAGAAGAAGGAGTTAGTCTGACTTCAGTGCCCGATTTGGTTTTCACTGATGAAAGAAATTCGGCGTTCAGCGAACTCTAAATCATCGGAACGATAGAGTTTGTGGTAGAGAGAATTCAGTGGAAGGCAGAGGAATAGTACGACCCCCAGATTCCACTGTCTGTAATGGTCTCGGTTGCAATCACTGCCACTGTGATGTTTCTCATTTCTGTTGCTTCAGGAGCCACACTTGACAACCAGCGATACATTTCTGGCTTATTTGTAGCAGAGTTGTTCTCCTGCGCCGGTGATCACTTCGATTTCGCATCTTAGACCCTGCAATAAGACTGCTTCATCACATGACTCCAGAATGACACAACGTTGCATTCAGACGCACATTCCAGCGTTCCTGCTCAAAAAAGAATGGCCTTCGAGAAGCCCGGATTTGATTCCGCTAGACTTTTCTGTGTAGCCAATGCACCTTGGAGAGTACGATCTGACACCTTGAAGTCTACAAAAAAAGTTGCGTGAACAATGCAATGAATGGGCTTTGATTCCACAAGAAGGGCTTCGTGCCGCCTGTGAAGCTTTCCAAAGCAGATTGAAGTTTGTAAAAAAAAAAGAAGTGGCCATATTAAATAACTACTGCTGATTATTAAGTGTCCTTGAGCTACCTATATGTCCATTTAGTAATTTTTCAGCTTCTCTACTTTTTTATTGAGACTCTTGATAAAATATTTGTAGCCACAATTACGGCGGACCCGGTATAAACATACCTGCTATACAGTCCACGATAATAGCTTAAACTCATTTTGAAACCTATAATTAAAACTTTAGTCTATCCGTTGAAAAGCTAATATTTTAAGAAATGGTATGTTTTGGACTATAAATGAAATTTTGTCAGAAATTTTCTGACCATTATTATGTGTAGCTTTCATTTAAGAAAAGTTTGAAGGTTTTGATCACCTTTCGAGCGTGCCACGGTATTGGCTTTTTTTATTTTTATCAATTGTCGTTATCAAAAATTTTTAATAATAAAAAGTATAATTATGCAATGTTTTATTTAAGCAAAAAACCCAATTATATAATCAAAGACTGAAGTACATAGTTAATAGTTTACAAAAGAACCTTTCTTCTGGAAAACAAGTTCAATCTTCTTGTCGACAGATTCTGTAAAGTATTTTTTTTTTTTTTTTCAGAACGAGAAACAGCGCTTGCAGATGTACCTATTGATAGCTCTCCATAAGTCTTCTTTTGATGTGTATTGCCTTCCATCCTTGTAAATAGCCTGCTTCAGAATCCCCCACAAGTTTTTGATAGGATTCAGGTCAGGAGAGCATACCGGCCAAACCATCAAACGGTCACCATTCAATCTTTACGATGACGAGAACCCTTGTGTTGCCTTTGCAGAGTGAGACGGGGCATTATCGTGTTGAAATGTTCACGTGCGACGCTTCTGCAGTGGAATGTCATCCAGCCGGGGAAGCAAGGGCGATTCAAGGAGCTGTTAATAAGCCACAGAAGTTATTTCCACTCCATCTGGCACTCGCACAGGACTCATCTCCAATAATTCCCGCTCAAATCATAACGCCTCTTCCGCCCTGCTGGCGACGGAAACGATTATGACGCTCTTGGCCGTTTCTAACCCATCTTTTTTCCCAACCGTCTGATCCGTCCAGAGTTACCCTGGTTTCATCGGTGAAAAGTACCATCCTCATGTTTGTCTTCATATGCTCTCGAGCCCATTTCAACCGTGAATCCTTGTGCCTGGCCGTCGGAGGAGGTCGTTTTTCAGGTGTAACACTTTTCCCCAGGTTTCTCAACAACCGGCATCTTGTTTTCGAGACTTCAGGGAGATTTACTTCGCCAAAGATAGCCTTCGAGATTTTTCTGGCTTCTTTAACAGTTGCCTTTTCACATTACGCAGATCCCGAATACTAGTAGCTTTCAGGACGCCCGAATCCAAGCGCTTTTGCCTTCGTGAAGGGTCGGCTAAAAAGCGCTTCACCGTGTCAACATGGCGGCCGATTGAAACAGCAATACCCTTAACAGGTATTCCCTTAGCCACATCTTTCACTATTTTTGCTTTTTCAGCCTCAGACCTGTAACCCTTCCCATTTTTAAAGATTTCTACTAAAGCTAATAGAGTGGTACACCAAATAATCACGTTCATTGCAGTAACTCATGAAATCCTGTGGGGATTCAAATGAAGTTCCGGTGAAAGTGTTGTCATACGTAAACACTTCTGCCAGAAAAGTTTCAGAGCAAATGGAAAAGTTGAAACATCTGAAATATTAAAAAAATGAGTGAAGCTATTATCATGGCACTGACTGTATTTCTGTCATAGCATTTGCCTGCATAATAGCTTCTAACACTGTATAACTAAGCCTTCGCGACGTATTTGTTTCACACTCGCTTTGTTTTCTTCCATTCATATGCCAATTAACGATACTCTGTTCTGTTATTCGTCGTTTTTCCCAACTTGCTGTTCCCATGCGCGTTGATCCAGTGTTGGAACACCCACATGAGTGGGTTGCACGTTGACGTTGTTCTCGGCATAGTACATGTCCCTCATTCTTTTTCTTTAAAACGTCGTCACCACGAGGCCCAAACTAGCTCCTAATTACGGTATACTGTATCTTCGTCACCCCTACTAGGTAGCAGCGAATGGCTGCAAGTAACTTTATTATAGGTTGAGAGAGTATACATTCAAATTGCAATCGCTGCGTGGGAACTATACCGATGAAAACAGTTGATTTTATCAACTCGCAGTGGCTAATTGCGCAATTTTGCCGTGTAGATAGGGCCTATAGGTGCTCAATAATCAAAGTACTTTATAAAGTTTAGGAAATTATATAATTATGAGTCGAAACGTCAGAATGAAAATCAACGTCAAGATATTATAAATACTGTATAGGCTGTTTCCTGTCCGTCTTATTGTTTGGGGATAAGGCAGTTCGATAGTCGGCCCTGAAGTTAACAATTTGAAGATTAACAGAATAAGTACCGAGTAGACTCCATCGGCCCTTAATTAGATGCAAACGACTAATGTCCGTTGAATCGTCAATTTGTTTGATTAGCGCTCTGTTTTGATGCTATGAAGACAGAGGACTCTTTCATCCAAGTGTCTTGCTCTAATTCAATCTCAGTAGCGTTATATATAGCATCCTTTTATTAGACAAAAATGAAGCATTGCGCATTATCTCGTTAGTAGGGACAGAGTAGTGCGCTGTGGCTGTGCGCCTAACGAAAGCAGTTCCTGAAGGCATAGGCTACACAGAAACAAGCCAATTCTTATAACTCGAATGTTCGAATAACGGAAATGCGCGAGAGAAAAGCTCCGGTTTTTATAACAGGTTAGATATTGGATGGCCCAAGTGGCCTATTCCCAGAATGGTCAAAAGTTTAGCTTTCGCTTTACTCGGAGCTGTTTGATTTTCTCGCTTTAAGTAACGACTTTTTCGAGCAATGAATTGATCGTTCGACTAGCGAGGCAGCTTTTTGAAGTTTTTTATTTAGTTTTAGTAAAACTGTATGCCTTCGCATGTATCTCATTCCTCACCTAATACACCCATATGATGCGCTGTCAGCGGCCGGTGTTTTGCGAATGCATTTGCTTCGCATTTTACGAGTTACTTAATGTGTGCCCTATTGGCTTTATGCGCCTTGGTGTAATGGAAGCGCGCGGCTGAGCCGTGTGATAGCTCTGCTCGCTGTGAGCGTGAGGTGTGAGCTGTGAGTGTGCGAGCTGTGAGCTGTGAGTGGGCGACTTGTGAGCGTGAGGTGTGAGTTGTGAGCGTGAGGTGTGAGCTGTGACTGTGCGAGCTGTGAGCTGTGAGTGGGCAAGTTGTGAGCTGTGAGTGGGCGAGCTGTGAGCGTGAGGTGTGAGCTGTGAGTGGGCGAGCTGTGAGCGTGAGGTGTGAGCTGTGCGAGCTGTGAGCGCTGGTGGTCTACGTGTAGATGTGATTCGGGAACTGTGAATCTGGAAAGTGTGAGTGGGAGAGGTGAATGTGGAAACTGTGGGAGCTGTGAGTGGAGTTGTGAGCGTGGAAACTGTAACTGTGGCAGTTGTGAGTGGGGAAACTGAGTGTACAACTGTGAGTGGGGAAACTGAGTGTACAACTGTGAGTGTGGAAACTGAGTGTGCAACTGTGAGTGGGGAAACTGAGTGTACAACTCTGAGTGGGGAAACTGAGTGTACAACTGTGAGTGGGGAAACTGAGTGTGCAACTGTGAGTGTGGAAACTGAGTGTACAACTGTGAGTGTGGAAACTGAGTGTACAACTGTGAGTGGGGAAACTGAGTGTACAACTGTGAGGGTGGAAACTGAGTGTACAACTGTGAGTGTGGAAACTGAGTGTACAACTGTGAGTGTGGAAACTGAGTGTACAACTGTGAGTGTGGAAACTGAGTGTACAACTGTGAGTGTGGAAACTGAGTGTACAACT
>LQNS02278091.1:954729-977281 GCA_001587735.2 Parhyale hawaiensis | reverse complement strand
AGTGGGGAAACTGAGTGTACAACTGTGAGTGGGGAAACTGAGTGTACAACTGTGAGTGGGGAAACTGAGTGTACAACTGTGAGTGGGGAAACTGAGTGTAGCAACGGTGAGTGGTGAAACTGAGTGTACAACTGTGAGTGTGGAAACTGAGTGTACAACTGTGAGTGGGGAAACTGAGTGTAGCAACTGTGAGTGGGGAAACTGAGTGTACAACTGTGAGTGGGGAAACTGAGTGTAGCAACTGTGAGTGGGGAAACTGAGTGTAGCAACGGTGAGTGGTGAAACTGAGTGTACAACTGTGAGTGTGGAAACTGAGTGTACAACTGTGAGTGGGGAAACTGAGTGTACAACTGTGAGTGGGGAAACTGAGTGTACAACTGTGAGTGGGGAAACTGAGCGTAGCAACGGTGAGTGGGGAAACTGAGCGTAGCAACGGTGAGTGGGGAAACTGAGTGTAGTGTAGCCACGGTGAGTGGGGAAACTGAGTGTGGCAACGGTGAGTGGGGGAACTGAGTGTGGCAACGGTGAGTGGGAAAACTGAGTGTGGCAACGGTGAGTGGGGAAACTGAGTGTGGCAACGGTGAGTGGGGAAACTGAGTGTGGCAACGGTGAGTGGGGAAACTGAGTGTGGCAATGGTGAGTGGGGAAACTGAGTGTGGCAACGGTGAGTGGGGAAACTTGAGTGTGGCAACGGTGAGTGGGGAAACTGAGTATGGCAGCGGTGAATGGGGAAACTGAGTGTGGCAACGGTGAGTGGGGAATCTGAGTGTGGCAACGGTGAGTGGGGAAACTGAGTTTGGCAACGGTGAGTGGGGAAACTGAGTGTGGCAACGGTGAGTAGGGAAACTGAGTGTGGCAACGGTGAGTGGGGAAACTGTGAGTGCGGGAGCTGTGAGCGTCAATTTTTTTGCTCCAACACAAATTTTTTACTCGCACATCAAGTTTGTACTTGCACATCAACTACCTACCACCACTGACGCTGCTCAGTCATCCAAGGTTTCCCATTTTTCTGTCTCCCAGCACCGTACGTCCATCACCACCAAGCGTACCGCAGTCCACTTGAGAGACGCGCGGTATCTACTCCCGTGCGGACCCCACACGCCGCGTGTGTTCTGTCATGTCGTATACAGGCGTCGTATACATTACTGGGCCCATGTTGACTTTGATCTCTGATACATCGGCTGATGCGTGCTGTGCCTCGATGGCCCCTTGATGGTGTGGTTACGAACTAGTCTACAGCTAAGCTGTAATGTGCGAGGTGCGTAAATAAAATGATACCGGGACGGGTATAGTGGTTCGTTGGATCTGCAGCGCTGGCTGGTGATACGCCGTTTGGGTTAGATGCAGGCCAGTATCTGATTAACCGCCAGCGCGGGTTTGAATTTTGTAGAGTCTACCGGTGGTCCGTAGCGATTGAACCGTTTCTGTTCTACAGCATTTTGGTAAGTTTATTGCTGATCGAGCGCAGGTGTCACTAGCCTATCGAGTTTTGGATCAGACTCTGGGACGGTGCCACATTTGATAAGCTTCAACAGTGCTACGGAGCCCGTGTTATATCAAGATGCCAAGTTTTCAAGCGGTAGAAGGCATTTTCAGTAAGTGGAGACTTGATTGAAGATGATCCTCGCAGCGGAAGATCTTCAACTGCTAGAAAGTGACGGAAAAACCTGGGTCCATGTGCGTTCTGATCGGCGATTGACGGTCGATTGAAAAGAGGTAGATTTTATTGAAGTGGAAAATAAGGAAAGTTTGTGCGATTGTGTTTTCGGCAAACATTCACAGGATGAAAGAAACAACAAGACAGAAATGAGTCTTGACTATAAGGGATGTGTTAGAAATGGCGCCCATTGCTCAAAAGTTCGTGCTGCACTGTATCCGCATCTTTTTGATCCTGTGAAATGATTTGAAATGATTTCGAGACCACAATCTCGCTAACTTATTTCCGTATCCCCAATTCAATGATCAAATCTTGAGCGACTGCGTTGTCAAATCCATCGTTTTCCAGATCATTCCACCCGTCACTCGCCGATCAGAACACAAAAAAAAAAAGAATGGTTCACGAGACCAAATCGTTGTGGACCATAGGTATGTTGACTCAATTGTCTTTAAACCCCCACTAACGGAGCATCAGATGTAGGCCTGTAGTCCTTTCAAACAACAAACCATATCACTTTTTTACATATTTACACACCTAGTCAAGATGTAGCTAACGAGCTCGTTAGATAGTGGCTCTAAGGTGTAGTTAAGAAAGTGGTAGATTGTGGCGCGAAAATGTTAGAAATAGGATAACGTACGTAAACGGAGTTTTACGTTTACTAGACTAAGCCCTTACACTGCCATCTGTTAAATATGCGTTTTCCCTACATAGACCAAACCCTGCATGTACCAATTATACAACATTTTTCTACACCGACCAAGCCCTGTATGTGAGAAACCTTTTCTTACACAGGTCAAGCCCCCCCCCCTTCTTTTGGACAAATATTTTCGTACACAGACCAAACGCTGCCTGCATGAGACAAATCATTTCCCTAGGACACAGACCAAAAATGCATCTGTTAGACAAACCTATTCCCAACACAGACCAAACGCTGCATGTAGTAGCCAAAAACCTACTCCCTACACGAACCATGCAGAGCCCGGTTATTCTCCCTCCACGTCCTCGTCCTACCAGCCCTCATCCGACGCACCTCCACGCTACCGCTCCTCCTCTTCTCCTTCCCCTCGGAGCATGAAACCCTGGCGTCAGAGTATCCCCCCCCCCAACGGTGCACACTCGCGCTATCTCGTGGCCATCTGTGTGGCCAGTGGTCGCTTGCTGTGTTTTTGGTGCTGCTGTTGAAGTGCGGTATGCTGCGGTCACTCAAATAGGGAACCATGGACGCCGTCGTTGCCAGAACGCTGCTCTCGTTTCTATGAGATAAATGACGCGCGAAATGCTCTCTATTTAACTTAGCTTGTTCTTGCTACGATTTTCTTGATTGCGCGGGACAGCAGTGGCTGGCCTTTCTGGACATCGTGTGATGGTCATTGTGTGCTGGACAGCTACGGCTGGCATTGCTGGACATCGTGTGATGGTCATTGTGTGCTGGACAGCTACGGCTGGCATTGCTGGAATTGTGTGATGGTTATTGTGTGCTAACTGGACATTTTATGTATGTTTATAACGGGTACCGAAAATTTAGCAAATTGATAGTTGAAGGGAGAGGGAAGTAATGGTCTCCTCACAGGAAAAGGTAGAGCGGTTATTCGAGAAAACGTGCAAAGAAGTCATGGATCTTGGATATCCTGTGTATTTATTCCTTGCTGTAGCTTTCATCTAGTGATCACTCTTCCTGTGTATTCTTCAGAGTCAGCAACAACTTAGTTCTGACTCTGAAGGATGTACCAGTGTCAGCCGCCTCTCAGCTCTGACACTAGGGGATACCCAAAAAATTCAGCAACATCTTAGTTCTGACGCTAAAGGATACCCCAATGTCAGCAATGTCTACTTTAACATTATGGATTTCTTTATTATTTCACAGTTTTGACAGAAATGTTGATGTTGAAGGTTTTCCATATTGATTTTTGCTGAGGAAGTCCCAAGCATTGAACTCATGTTTTAGGAACCTTCCATTCTAGATTTTGAGTGTTCACCCTGCATAGTATACATTCGAGATGCTATTAAAAAAACTACTTTGTGGGTTTTGCTTTCATAGATGTTTTAAATACAAGTTTTTGATCAGAAAGTAAAGAGGTACTGGCCTGAAACTCGGCGAATCCACTAAAGTCGTGTTTCTGGAACGAACATTTTTTAAATTCCAGTATTTGATGCGGTGGAGTTAGCGCAGGACTCTGCCGGAGCTTGTCGTGTTTAGTAGTTACTGTTTCTGCGAATTTTGAAACGCATCATAGTGGCAACTTTCGAAATTACGAACATTTGAAGAGCTCAATTTGCCCCATGCGTTCATTTACCCGAACCAACTGAATTTACTTAATAGTTTGCATCTAGGCAGAGCAGTCGAAATTACCCGTCAGGTTGAATTTACACAAAAAAGTTTCATTTACCCTTAACGTTGAAGTTGCCCGAAAAGTCGACTTCGCCCAAAAAGCTGATAGGTACCGTAAAAGCTATCCTTGATCATAACGTTTAGCTTTTCTGAGAAGTGGAATGTACAGAGTACCTTGTCGGCTAGCTTGTAGCTACCGAGATACGTCACGTACTGCGTATCTTTTATTTACTGATATAATAATACCGAAGTCGCTCTATGCATTCGCACGTTCAACTTATGGCCGGATGTTCAGCTTCCATGTACTCCCGATTACACGGTGAAAGGATGTAGCCTAGATACACATGGAAAGTAGGTACTTGAGTTGATTGACCTGTGAGGAATACGTCCGCTCTTATACATATAAAAGTTCAAGGTCCGATGGCATAGTGTGGCCTCGGCATAAGTTATGTATGCAACAGGCGCATGGACTAAGCATAGCTCTAATCTCTTTCTAAATCGGGAATGTGTTTAAGAAACTGGCTAGTAATATTGAGTCATTGAAGATTTTCATTCAGTGAGGAACTGTAGGTACGACTCATCTAACTTGACCTACTCTCTCCTGTGCAGGTACTGAATTATGGTGCTTCTGCTCCGTAGACTTCACCGTGTCTAGTTTTACCGAGTCATGTGAGTAGAAGGGCTTTAGTTTAACCCTTTACCGGTGAAGTGACTATGTACAATTAGGCTACCCCCACAGTGTTATTCCTGCGGAGGCCGTTTTCAGCGGCCCATTACATGGTTAAGAGCCTGCCTCAAGCTGCTCGCTTGAGCGCACTCAATGGATCTAACTACATCCATGAAGGGGATTCTATCTAGAATAGACTACTTTGCTTGTTCGGTTGATCCTGTTGAGCATTTGGGAGTTTACCTCTTTGGATCGAGTTTCTTGTTGTACCCGCAAAACGATTACGTTTGATAAGTCTGAAAGCTGAATGTCGCTTCGCATGTCTTGAGTTTTCAGCCGTCTCAAGCGTGATCGATTTGCGCATACCACTGAGACCCGATCCTGAGTGGCGACGTCGACGTTCAGGGCTTAAGCATTGGGCAGGTTACGGGTAATGAGTCAGGGAGTCTCCACAGATATAGATTAATGGAACGCACCCTTTATTACTGTTTTTCATTGTCAGCCAGTGCAAGCATATGATCTTTCAAGAACCACTTGCATCAAGAATAGACGTTATTCTAGAAATACATAGTTTGATCCACTGGGAATCTAATTCTCAGAAAAGTAGAAGCACCAACGTGACGACAATCATTGTTATAAACCGACGGTTATTGGGATTCTTATATGAAAACCCATCATCAGTGTTCTGAAAAAATACCAAGAGTTCGGAATGCAAAAGATATTGAAAATGAAAAGAAATATCGATCTGGGGGATCTGGGGGCTACCGCTTTAAAAGCTTGAGCTGACCTTACTCTTGGTGTTTTATGATAATGATGGCGGATTTCTAATAATCTAAAACGTCCGTTTTTCACATTGATTGTTGCCATATTGGTGCTTCTTTTTTTAGTATTGTGAAACGCGCTGCGATTTAGCAACTAGTACCTTTTATTATGCTAAATAATTATGGCTTATAATACTTGCAATAGATTGAAAATGACGCTGCTCCGAAACACTTATACCTCTTTCACTTACTAGTGACGCTCACAAAATCTTTCGCGCAGTTACCCGAAGCACATTTTATGTATCAGCTATGCCGTTTCATGTGACTCGAGAATGTAGTTTTTTTTACTAATTCAGGCCGCATTTCTTTTCGCACAGCGAAGCATGATCGTATACCGAATTTTATGTAAACACTCATGCTGAAATTCAGGGGCCGGATGCTCAAACGCCTTGTGCTGAAATTCAGGGGCCGGATGCTCAAACGTCTTGTAAAGTTACAAGCATCGTAACTGTACAGCTGCAGGCACGAATGCAGCCATATACTGCCCAAGTTTTGCATTTTTATTCTTCAATCTAACATCTGAGTCTGTCTTTTATTTAGACATGCATCATCTATATAGATATCGTTTATTTCTCCAACAAGTGGAGGTATTCTTAATTGATCTTTACATTGGAGGTTCAAAGCACTTTGACCATAACTTTGTGAAAATCAGTAGCTATAAGAAAGTAACAAAATCTGAGTCGCGCTATCGGTACCGTATGTACTTCTTCCAGGAACTGCACAGTTTACGTTACCGTAACTTTACAAGGCGTTTGTGCATCTGGCCCCAGGTAAGTAAGTTGTACTCCTAAATTTAACTGCTCCTGGTGAGGCGGCGCTTAGGTTATCTCTATCTTACCTAGAGTGGACTGGACTCCTTTGCTTCCCAGGCATTTTCCCCGTATGTATTAAATAGGACCAAAACCCATGTCGTGAACTTAATACAGTCTGGTTAGGATTAAGGTTAAGGGTGCACACCAAAGACACTGATCCTGTTAGTAATCCATCATCTTCTGTTTGAAAAACTTACACGGGCCCAACAAACGGCTAGAGCTGGGCGCGGCACTTTTGCGGCCTATATGTTTTGTTAGTCCTATTTGGCGGCCTTGCGACCGGTGGTCCTGAATCATTTATGATTGTAGACTTTACGATCAGCGGCCTGTTCAGCGATTAAAATGCTGATGTAATTTTGTTTTTGGTTGCGAAGTTGCTACTGCTCTTTTAGTATTTTTTTTAAACAATTATTAAACATTTTTAGCTTCCTATTTCTCGGCCTGAAGACAACCGTTGGGCTTCTCAAGTCAAGCAAAAAAGATGGGCGTAAACAAGCCGCGCCCAGGTCCGCTGGTGCGATATTTATGTAATGTTGCAGCTATGACTTCCGTCTCACTGCCATGGAGCTAACGACAGGAAATCTAATTACTTTGGGCTGACAAACCCTGGTAGAGTAGAAGGTAGATTCCTCGGCGTAGTTCAATCTCAGCAACAAGATTCTGAGAGGCATTGAACCCCGAACAGACATCGCTCGCGAGCTGCGGACACAGAAGTAGAGGCCCGCACTGTCGCCAATGCAACACCACATTCGCTTCACATCAGCCGGCCCTAAATCGAGGAAAAGGTCGACGTCTGAAGCTCCGAGAAGCAGACTGTGTTATTCTTATGGCTCAGGAGCCGCACAAAAATTCGCACTTTTCTTAACGATAACACAGGAATGTTATGGGTACACGAGAAAAGCGTTGGGTGTCGTAGAGTTGGGTGGTGATAAGCTGCATGTCGGTCTGAACATGGAGGAATGTGAATATTTGGAGGAAAGTGAATATTTGGAGGAAAGTGAATATTTGGAGGAATGTGAATATTTGGAGGAATGTGAATATTTGGAGGAAAGTGAATATTTGGAGGAATGTGAATATTTGGAGGAAAGTGAATATTTGGAGGAAAGTGAATATTTGGAGGAATGTGAATATTTGGAGGAATGTGAATATTTGGAGGAATGTGAATATTTGGAGGAAAGTGAATATTTGGAGGAATGTGAATATTTGAAGGAAAGTGAATATTGGAGGAAAGTGAATATTTGGAGGAAGTGAATATTTGGAGGAAAGTGAATATTTGGAGGAAAGTGAATATTTGGAGGAATGTGAATATTTGTAGGAATGTATTGTGTTCACTTAAAAATTATATTCGGCTATTTGCAGAGGAAATCTATACCTACTCTCTTCATAGTAGCATAGATTATTTTATTATATTGAGTCATATTAGCAAATAACCTGTTACTTACTCATCGAAGTCGAAAAATGGATTTTGACCCTATTTCTTTAGTCTCTTTTTCAATAGATGTAAAAGTAAGTGATGTTAGCCTTTCAATAGTCATTCTGCTCCTAGTGTAGCTTTTCAATTTTTCGCTGCAGAAGTCGACCTCTCCAGTAAGTTACTTTAGTTACAGAAATTTCACAGCACTGGGAAACGTTTGTTCGAGGCCGCGTTCGAAAACTAACTTGACAAAGTTGAAACTGATTTACCTCCCAGTCGCAGTCCATTGTAAATTTTGTTCAAATTTGCTTCTTAACTTATGATGACGAAAAAGTTTCCGTAGCTCTTTACTAAACATTCAAGTGCATTCATATCAGCTAATCAAACAATGTGAGATGAACTGTAACCGTTTGAAAACGAAAAATCCTTCTGTAATTTTTTAGAATGTTCGCACAATTGCACAGAATATTCTTTTTCTTTTTTCTTTTACTAAAGTGCTTTTTAGGTACCAGCGCAAGCACTCGTTTTTTTTTTCGTACCATACTCATCCACATGTCCTAACAACTTTTGTTCTCTTCATTCGTTTTAGCTGGTTAAATTGCGGTGCATCTTCAGCTAGTATTGAAGATATCTTCTGACAAATACTTTTTATTGCAATAAAGGATAAATTGAAAACAAAATGAGATGTAACTAGTAAAAAACAGTCAACTGGCAGACGCTGGCAACTGCGCTAAATGCAAGGAGGTTTACTAGTCTATTAAACCTCCTTGCCAGAAGGCACACAGAATTCTGCCTTTACCGCCCCTTGGTTCTCAACGCTGCCGCTCGCTGCGACGGCACGTGCATCGCACAATAATATCCGCAGCTTTCTCATGGTGATGCGTAGGCAGAGGCAAATGATGCCTACCTGAGGTACAAAACTGCAATAATATGCGTTTTCTGCGTCATAATTGTACCATTTAATGGTCATAGTTTTAATATCTTATGAAATGTAACTGCTTGCTTCTTTCCTGCAGGGTAGGCACTGCCTACCCCGACGGTACGTGCCTGACATGTTTGCACCTTTCGTCTCTTATTATTTTCTTTTATTTCTAAACGGCCACGTTCCATGCTATGAATTGTTCTCTATTCGTTAACGCTTTTCTTCTACTCCACTCTTTAATTCGAAATGGCCACCCATCATGACATGAATAATACCTTCCTCATTCATTCATTCATTCATTCATTCATTCATTCATTCATTCATTCATGCCTTTCATCTATCCCACACTTCACTACCAAGCAACAGCCCAGTATGAATTGTATAATGACTACCTTCATATGTACCGGTACCCGTCGAATCGTTTATACCTTCAACTCTGCCCACTTTTAATTTCCCCGCAGTAATCCTTCATACACCTAACATTTCTCTAATTCATACCCCTCGTTGTTCTGCTAAATTCCTCCTGAAAGTCATTCAAAACCCCAGCAAAGTCATTCATACATTTCGTTGTCTTGCTAAATTCCTCCTGATAATCCTTCAAAATCCCAGCAAAGTCATTCATACCTTCATCTCCCCCTCTGCAGCTCCCTGCGGCCGCTCGTCCGCCGTGTTCTGAATACCTCGCTAATTTCCGCGCCAATTCGCGCGCCGCGAGAGAGGCAGCTGGCGGGCACGCACCCGACGCGAGAGCTCCCATTGTTGCCATAACGAGCGCTTGTCGCCGCGGTGCGGTCGCGACCTCGCGCCGCGCGACCTGAGTGAGCTCCGTGGCCCGATAGGCGCGTGGGAGGCGCGATATACAGTGAGCTGTACTGAGTGCTCTTGGTCTTCTTGGTCAACCTCGTGCTGTTCTCTGTTGGTTTCTGGTCCTCTTGGTCTTGGTCAGTCTCGTGGTGTTCTCTGTTGGTTTCTTGTCATCTTGGTCGTCTTGGTCAGCCTCGTGGTGTTCTCTGTTGGTTTTTTGTCCCCTTGGTCTTCTCCGTCAGCCTCGTGGTGTTCTCTGTTGGTTTTTTGTCCTCTTGGTCTTCTCGGTCAGCCTCGTGGTGTTCTCTGTTGGTTTCTTGTCCTCTTAGTCTTCTCGGTCAGCCTTGTGGTGTTCTCTGTTGGTTTCTTGTTCCTCTTGGTCTTCCTCGTTCGCTCGGTCTTGTTGGTTCTCTTCATCCTTTTCGTCCTCTCGCTCGGTGGAGGCGTGGGAGGCTGCGCACATGGTCCCCGTGCATACCCCGCTTCGTTAGGCGCTCACTCGCTCTTACATCGCCAGTTCACGCCCGACTGGACGCTCCTTTTCCTGTCGTGTGTCGAGTTTGCATCAGACGATTCGGAGGCAATTCTTGGGAGAGTCTGCGTAGAATTTTAGGTGTCTTACCTCACCTCGTGAAGCATCTGCTCCGAATCTAAGGTACTTTCCTAGGGCGCCTGCTTCAAATTTGAGTTGGCGGATAAGAAAACACCAGAACTTGACACTCTATTGCCTGCAGGTATGTCCTAGAGCCCTAAAATATACCGTAGTGGCCGTAACATTTAAGAAACGGAAACGACGCCGACAGATATCAGTTCGTTATTTAGAACGTAATGAATGAACCGTAATGAAATTTTTACCAAATGAACATTACAATATGACTACATCATAGTGCATAAATTAATTAAAAAGTTACAATGTTTTACATAATAGCTTTCCTAAAAAAATGAAGATGACAAGAACGAAGGAACTCAGACCTAGCCAAAGTTAGGGTGTTACGGTATGAAAAGATGTTAAAAAAAAAGTGTTACCGAACATTTAGGAGGACAGCCAACCTCCGACATTGAATAAATGAACTTAAATTTAACATGCACATGACAAACAACGGTGTCTCACCTGGAAGATGGCAGCGACGAGCCTAAATNAAACGCGTTTTGCTGAAATTCAGGGGCCGGATGCTCAAACGCCTTGTGCTGAAATTCAGGGGCCGGATGCTCAAACGCCTTGTGCTGAAATTCAGGGGCCGGATGCTCAAACGCCTTGTGCTGAAATTCCGGGGCCGGATGCTCAAACGCCTTGTGCTGAAATTCAGGGGCCGGATGCTCAAACGTCTTGTGCTGAAATTCAGGGGCCGGATACTCAAACGCCTTGTGCTGAAATTCCGGGGCCGGATGCTCAAACGCCTTGTGCTGAAATTCCGGGGCCGGATGCTCAAACGCCTTGTGCTGAAATTCCGGGGCCGGATGCTCCCACACTTCACTACCAAGCAACAACCCTCTATGAATTGCACGATGACTACATTCATAATTGCCTGCTGAATCGATTATACCTTTAACTCTGCCCAGTTTTAATTCCCCCGCAGTAATCCTTCATACACCAATTATATCTAGAATTCATACCCCTCGTTGTCCTGCTAAGTTCCTCCTGCTGGTCCTTCAAAATCCCAGCAAAGTCGTTCATACCTTCATCTCCCCCTCTGCAGCTCCGCGCGGCCGCTCGTCCGCCGTGTTCTGAATACCTCTCTAATTTCCCCGCCAATTCGCGCGCCGCGAGAGAGGCAACTGGCGGGCACGCACCCGACGCGAGAGCTCCCATTGTTGCCATAACGAGCGCTTGTCGCCGCGGCAAGGTCGCGACCTCGCGCCGCGCGACCTGAGTGAGCTCCGTGGCCCGATAGGCGCGTGGGAGGCGCGATACAGTGAGCTTTTGCTGAGTGCTCTTGGTCTTCTTGGTCAGCCTCGTAGAGTTCTCTGTTGGTTTCTTGTCCTCTTGGTCTTTTCGGTCAGCTTTGTGTTGTTCTCTGTTGGTTTCTTGTCCTCTTGGATCTTGAACAGTCTCGTGGTGTTCTCTGTTGGTTTCTAGTCCTCTTGGTCTTGATCAGTCTCGTGGTGTTCTCTGTTGGTTTCTTGTCCTATTGGTCTTTTCGGTCAGCCTTGTGTTGTTCTCTGTTGGTTTCTTGTCCTCTTGGTCTTTTCGGTCAGCCTTGTGTTGTTCTCTGTTGGTTTCTTGTCCTCTTGGGTCTTGAACAGTCTCGTGGTGTTCTCTGTTGGTTTCTTGTCCTATTGGTCTTGATCGGTCTCGCAGTGTTCTCTGTTGGTTTCTTGTCCTCTTGGTCTTTTCGGTCAGCCTTGTGGTGTTCTCTGTTGGTTTCTTTTCCTCTTGGGTCTTGAACAGTCTCGTGGTGTTCTCTGTTGGTTTCTTGTCCTCTTGGGTCTTGTACAGTCTCGTGGTGTTCTCTGTTGGTTTCTTGTCCTCTTGGTCTTGATCAGTCTCGTGGTGTTCTCTGTTGGTTTCTTGTCCTCTTGGTCTTGATCGGTCTCGTGGTGTTCTCTGTTGGTTTCTTGCCCTCTTGGGTCTTGAACAGTCTCGTGGTGTTCTCTGTTGGTTTTTTGTCTTCTTGGTCTTCTTGGCAAGCCTGTTGGTTGTCGCCGGTCAGTGTCGTGGACTTTCTGCTCAGGCTTGTGGTCTTCTTAGGCAACCTCTTCAGCTTCGTGGTCAGCCTCTTGGACATCTTGGCTACCCTTTTGGGCTTCTCGGTTGGTCTCTTGGTCTTTATGGTTTCTCTTTATCGTCTTGGTCGGTCTCTTGTTCCTCTTGGTCTTCCTGGTACTGTTAGTACTCGTTCGCGCGGTACCTACTGTTGGTTCTCTTCATCCTTTTCGTCCTCTCGGTCGGTGGAGGCGTGGGAGGCTGCGCACATGGTCCCCGTGCATACCTCGCTTCGTTAGGCGCTCACTCGCTCTTACATCGCCAGTTTACGCCCGACTGGACGCTCCTTTTCCTGTCGTGTGTCGAGTTTGCACCAGACGATTCGGAGGCCGGCACTTCTTGGGAGAGTCTGCGTAGAATTTCAGGGCTCTTACCTTACCTTGTGAAGCATCTGCTCCGAATCTAAGGTAGGTACCTTCCTCGGGCGCCTGCTCCAAATTTGAGTTGGCTGATAAGACAACACCAGAACTTGACACTCTATTGCCTGCATGTCCTAGTGCCCTAAGTATACCGTAGCGGCCGTAACATATAAAAAATGGTAACAACGCCGGCAGATAACAGTTTCTTATTTAGAAAGCAATGAATGAACCGTAATTAAATTTTTACCAAATGAACATTACATCATAATTCATAAAGTAATTAAAAAGTTACAAGGTTTTACATAATAGCTTTCCTAAAAATGAAGATGAAAAGATACGAAGGAATTCAGACCTTGCCAAAAGTTAGGGAACGATGCTGGAAATGAGCGATTGTGTTCAAAACAGTAACAGAATCTAATATTTTGTAATCATTCCCTTATTTTTCATGACTTCCCTGTATCATTGACCACATGACTTAATTAATGGCCTGTAAAGAATCGACAATGGTCCCCTCCCATTCTTATCTCATTAAATCCTATAAATTTTCTTGATTTTGTGAGTTTCTTTTCCGAGCTCTCTCTCCAATTATCTTCCATACGTTTTCTATTGGGTTCAAGTCGGGGCTGTGGGTTGATCAGTTCATCAGTACAAATGCAATTCTTCAAAATAGTCCATAACCTTGCTAGTCTTGTGGGAAGGTGCATTGTCATGCATGAAAATGGGAGATTCACAAGGTCTAAGGCATAAGTTTGGTACAACACTCTGTTAAAGGAGCAGTTTGCAAATCGCACCATTGATTTTGCCATGAATTCGGATAATGGAGCAAACTCCTGCCTGCCGAAGAAATCACTCCCCTTACCACCACACTGCCCCCACCAAACTTGACTGCTTTCTGGGCACATTTAAAAGACAGTCTTTCACCTGTTCTGCGGTGTAACCGTGATATCGGTACACTTCTGGGCCACTGTTCATTGGTATTAAAGCTTGGAATCCAGCATAAATTATAACACGGAAGACTTTTTAGAGTTCCTATACATCATCGCGTACCTTTGTACCTAGGGTAGATGATAAATATTGAACCTTCAGGTATATAGTGGTATACGTTTTCTATGAATTAGTCTGTGCTTTCCTTGTAACAGATTGCTAAAGTAAAACAGGAAGTGCTAGAAGGTACTTGCGTGATGAGATCAGCAATAATTAATCATGGTCATGACCCACGATGAGTTAAAAGTAATGCAAAATTGTTGAATAGCTTTTATTAGCTCGTGAATATAAACCAATTTTTATCGACCTCACAGAATTTTAGAAAAAAAAATGAAAGTATACACTCGGAAATTTTCGGATTTCGATAATAGTGACTCATGTCTATCGATTGACTCGATACTCACTCATTTGTACTACTTTCATATAAGTATATATATATATTTTTTTTTTAAATTATGAATTTAGAAAAGACGCAAGAAATTCTAATTCTATTTTCAACGAGCGCCTTGCATGGATGGTCGATTTTCATAGATTTGTGTATTTTTTTGCAAAAAAATTACGGACTTTTTGTTTAGTTTTAGAAAGTTCCTTTTACATTTAGAACTTGAGAATGCGTAGTTCTATCGATTGCGCCCGCCAGTGTTGTCCAGTGGATCTACGTCCATATAAGATCCACTTTAGTTGTTGGAGCTAAATAAAACAAGAGCTAGCTATAATTTCCTATTACAGTGTGCCTTTAAAAAAATGCATCCATTTCGTTTTGCTTTTAAATCGATTTGTGTATTTACCCTCAGGGGTATATTCTGGCGGGCTCTATCCCTGCCACAATATTTTGGGGCATCACGCACCCAAGGTTCCCGAGTGCTTTTTCCGTTGGAGATGTTGCAGCTTGCCGCAGTTCATGCTGACGAGGTTAGTTTTGTAAAGTTAGCTAGGTTCTTTACTTTCCTCTTACTGCTCCGTGAGGTGGGCTGTCGATCGAGATAGCTGACCTGGTACGCGGGACATCTCTAGTCTCTCTCGTGTGGAAGGACACAAAAGGGGCCGACCACTTGAGTGTCTCCTACTATATTTTGCGCCTTGTTTCCCCGCCCGTAGTAGCGCACGTGGCTACCACGCCTACCCAATATGCGGCATTTGAATACTGCACAAGTAGTTTCTCTGTTGAAACGCCTGAGTTGCGGCTACGAAGCTTGAAAAAAATATATAACAATAATAATAATTTGTGTATTCTATGTCAAAAGACACTAATTTTACGCTCCATTGTGCCGGCAATATAGTGGACCTATTTGTGCTGCGTTTAAAAAAGATTCATTTTACACTGTGGCCTCAAAAAAAGAAAGAAAAAGTTTTCATTTGTGCTCAAGTGACCTTCTTTCGGATTACTTTTAACTCAAGAATTAACTATGCATTTGATAATGGTTGATTTTAGATTGTGTACGAAAAACGCAGAGAATTTCTTCCATAGGGCTTTGAAACTTCAGTGAACGAAAAAAAAAATCTTACAATTTTTTTTATTGTGCCATGTAACTGCAACCTTTACTGTTGCTTTCGCTTCCCCTATTAGGCTCTCGCGTTAAAAAAATAATACCTTTTAGAGAACAGACTCATAAAGAAAAAAAAAATAAATTCCTGTGGTTGTTTAGGTCGTATTCGCCAGAAGTGCCTCTCAATTCTGATGCTCGTGCCCAGCAGCTATTTATATACTTACAGAAACTGCGTTTGTTACGGTGATTTTTGCGCTCCTCGTGACCAGAACTTATTCCACGCTTTCTTGATCTAGCTATATTCTAGTTGTAAAACGTACCTCGCCTAACCGTGTTCTAACCTAACGTTCATCACCTAACCCTTGTATACTCCGCTATCCCTAATATACCTCGTCTTCCTCGTGACCTCGTCTAACCCTAACGTACCTCGTCTTACTCTAACGCATCTCTTTTAACTCTAACGTGCTTCGTATGACCCTAACACACCTTGCCTAACCCTAGCGTACCTCACCTAACCCTAATGCACCTCACCTAAACCTAACACCTCACCTTACCTAACCACACCTCACCTAACCCTAACATTCACCATCAAAACCACCGCCGTTGTAAGTGACGTTGCAACAGAAGTAAGTCTCAGCTGCTCTCCCATGAGCTCTTGGGTCCGCAGTCCCCGAAGGGGGGGGGGGGGGTTGCAGCAGCTGGTCCTATGTTGCTGCAGTGCAGGAGGTTCAGGTGAACTTGTGATAATTCTCTTACCGAGTTCCAGTAGGCGTGTGGTGAAAAAGGTAGTGACATCTGTTCAATAAAAGCTTCGTAACTTTTTCCAGAGAGGTTATATCTTCTCAGAGCTGAGGTGTTAGGCTGTAGTGTAAGTGCTGCCTAGTTCTAGTTAGTGTGCACTGAAAAGGAAGCGTATAGCGGCCTATAGTTACGGTACTTTACCGTGAACAGAACAACAGCTTCAGAGTTTTCGGGGTACGTATTCATGCAGAGCTGAACTGCAGTGTAGGTAGTCGCTTCCTTACTGAGTTCAGATTGGGAGGTGGTGAAAAAAATAGCAGTAGTTGCGGTTCTTGAATAAATTCAATTTTCTTTCAAACCGGGTTATGAAATTATAAATTTTCTCTTAAAACGGGTTATAAAATTAGCAACTTTCTTTCAAACCTGGCTATAAAAATAACAATTTTCTTTCAAAACTGGTTATAAAATCAGCAATTTTCTTTCAAAACGGGTTATGAAATCGGCAATTTTCTCGTAAAACAAGTTATAAAAAAAATCGCTGCGTAAAAAAAGTCGGACACCCACGTGCGTTTTTTTCTCACGGTAGTATGAGGATATTCTCATGATAAGTATGGTCAACACGTGCTGTCGTAGATGTGAAGGCTTTTGTGCCGCCAGTCGTGTCACATATGTACCATCGTAACTTTTTTGGGCTATATTAAATAATGACTGTGTCTATATACATCCCAGTCGGAAATAATGGTTGCGATTATAGTAGAACAACTATGATTATGGTCGAGACTTTGTTGTTTTTGATCGAAATATCCTCCATATTCAACCATTTATGGGGTGCAGTATAGTAGAGCTTTGTCACAACCTTCGACCATATTGCCAACCATAATTCCCGACCATAAATACCTAATTATAACTACAGTACTGTATTAAGGTTTTAGCTGTACAACCATGATCTACCGTAGTGAACCGTAAGAAACACAATTCATGACCAAAATCGACTGGGTTTAGCGAATGATACAACTATATTCTACCAAGATGAACTTTTTTAACTGTTGACATATTAGGCAGTCGATGCCTGCTGATGATTACTTTCTTATAAAAGGAATAGTTTAATTAATACGTGCGTGTTAGGCTTGCAGCTCTCAATGGTCTAAGGCGCTAAACCTCAGAACGATGCTAGAGAAGGGGCTTGAACCAGTCGGTGCAGTTAACTCACGTTTTTAAGTAACTTCTTTAACTCTCAAGTCGGTATAGAGCTACTCTACCCAGTTTAGAGGAAGTCACAACTCGATTGATAATTTTCGGCCGTACCCGTTGTCAGGGTACGTAAGGTTAAATATTTCATGAAACTAGACATCTTTCACATAGAGCTAATAAGAATAATTTTTTGATAAATCTTTACAGATATGAACTGAATGAAAATAAAAATAGATGACAATATTTGATCAAAGATTGCAATACTATTTGGAAAGGGATACAACAAAAAAAAGTGAAGAAAATAGGTAACTACGCTAAAGTGGTTAAGCGTAAAAAATCGAGGAACAATAGAAAAGACTGAAAATATGCACTATTTTTACTCTATGATACGAATTTTTAAATTTTTTGCATTCAAACTTATAGTCATACAATATTATTTTGGTCGATAATGTTGGGAATTCTGACCATATTATTAAAATCCATGGCATTCCATACATATTCTGCCCCGTATAATGGGGGGAATTCCCCTCATGATCGTACGTACGGAAATCCGTTGATAAGCTACCATAGTTATGCTCTACCATATATAGTCTTTTAACACCCATGTACTACCATCTACCTTATATAGTCGTCAAACATCCATGTACTACCATCGACCTTCGTTTCCTGACAAACCTAAACAACCAATATTGCCTCCACCAATATCGACCTAAATATACTAAAATCAACGTTATGTTATGGTCGACATATCTACCATATTGTTTCATCATCCATAATCGACTTTAATCTCTCATACACCACTATATTCTACTATAATCACAACAATAATTTCCGACTGGGATGCATGTAAACCGATTTATATTCAAACACAGTAGTATTGGTACAAATCAATAAGAATCTACGTCACAGGCAAGAATGAAATAATTTCTTTCGAGAAACGAAAATTTGCCAATACTGGGCAGACATTTCTAGGTAAAAATGCCGTCATGATAAAAGTTAATTATTTCTATTTGTTCATAGATGTATTTGGAATTTATTATCTATATTTTATTTGAGATAAAAAGATTTATCGTTGTTAAAAATTTTCTAGTTCTATCTGTTCGTGGATGAATTTGGAACTATTGTGTGTGTGTGTTTTTTTTTCGTGAAAAAGATGTAGCAATTAAATGCTGTCCGCGGACTAAATTGCAACGCTCGTACGTCAGAAAAATAAAGATATTGCTCACAGTACATCCGAACTTCACTTTGTTTGAAATGAAGAAAAAAAAAGCGCTCCCAGTATCCTTTTGATCAAAAGCTACCCAATGAAAAAAAAATATATATATATATTAAATTGTATATATTAAGAGCTGGACGGTAACGGACGGCGGTTGGGTTTTACTTTTATTTTCTATCGCGTTGGCTGATGGTATGTTGCATTACACGGAAGAGTCCTTTTGCCTTACGGAAAAAGTGTTATGTCACTTAAGATAAAAAAAACAATATATTTAGATCTGCCGGCATACCTGGAAACGTTGCTGGAATCTAATTTATGGTCGAAAAAATATATTTTTTTATTTTTACGAAAACTTTATATTTATAACGAACAAAGGCTTCAAGGATTTTTGTTACAAGATATGACGTCAGCGCTATCTATGTACCGTATATGGCCAAAGTTACCCGGTTGTTATTGCTGTTGGTGAAACTTCGTCTGTGTTCATATATGATGGCTTCTCCTGTTTCTTAAAACAGGCCTTGAGTTTTTCTAAACACAAGGTGATGTATTCAAAGGAACGTGTGGATAGTAACCGTGTTATCTTTTTTCATCAAGCGGTGTTACTCTGCTACATGTGTTCATTGTTCTATTGCATTCGCTCGAAAAAAGCAGCCTTTGTAACCGTCTATGTAGCATGCTCAACCTTCTTAAAATATGGTTAACATGTTCCTGTAGGTGTGCATGTGTTGCAATTGGAAGCACCAGGTGTTTTATCTTCACTAAAAATTACCAGGATTTTCGAAAAAAAAATATCAGAGCGAGCACGCTTCTCTTGGAGGTAATGTCGGACAGTTTAGAAATTGAATTTGTTTCTTGGTCACGTCCCTGGGGCACAGGATGGGCCATAAGGTTAGGTTAGTTAAGATCATCCTCATTTTGATATGGACTAAACACAGCTTCACTGTTACCGTAAAATTGAAGGGATGACCTTTACAAAATATGAAAAAATATGCAAGCTTGAAATTAGCAGAGTATTGTATTTTCGCGTATGTTACCGAAGAGACTTCTTCCTTCTCATACATTTTTGTCTTCAAAAAGCAAGTAGTTATGTTCCAATGGCATGCAGTAACATTTAGTAATGTGCGTGTTTGCTAGCGTAGGGAGTAACTGTCTGCTGTTGCGGCGACACTGAATTACATTCGCAGTGTTGTATGTCGTTATGCAACCTACCTAACCCAACCTAACGTAACCCAAACTCACCTGACTTAATCTAACATAACGAAAATAGCTATACGTAACCTAACGCAATTTACCTAAACTTAGCTGTACAATTAGTTGTTATCAATAAATATTTACAATAATGTAGAGTAGGACATAGGTAGTACCTATATGACGTGCACATGCCATTGCTCGTGTGTGACTATGATCCAGGCTTGTTTGCACTTATTGTAACTTGTGTGTCACGCTGGTGAGTTGTTTCATCCTAACTGCTGCCCCTCGAATTTTCCACATGCTTTCAATGGGATTGAAGTCAGGACTCTGAGCTGGCCACGATATTAGTATTATCACACGTCGTTTAACTTCGGTAGCCATTGGCGACGACGTGAGATGGACATCCGCAGAGAGCAACCCTGCTTAATGGGCGGGTGTCGCTATGAGGCTTACCATAATCACAAATAAAACCTTTAAAGTAGAAATCTTTGAACGTGGCAGAACAGCCAACGTTTTACATTTTCCTCCTCAATTTAACAGTTTAGTTTTATGCGTATGTTTAATCATACATCGCTCGATGGTTACAACTCTCGATTATTACCTCCGCCAAGGAGGTTATGTTTTTGTCGCGTTTGTCTGTCTGACTGTCTGTCACCAAGATAACTCAAAAAAGTTTTGAACCTGTTTGGACGAAAGTTACAGGGATTGTTAGGTATGTTAGGAGGAACAGATGATTAACTTTTGGTGAAGATATGTCCATCCGTTTGTTTGTTTGTCTGCCTCATTTTTCTCAATGCCATAACTTAAAAAGTAATGGATGGATTTTTATGAAATTAACATGAGTTGTTAGGTACGTATATAACAAAGAGTAATGACCAAATTTTGGCAATGATCCGTTTGTCCGTTCGTTTGTTTGTCACTGTTTTTAATTTTATGCTTGTTAGCACAATAACTCAAAAAATAATGAATGGATATTTATGAAATTTATAAGGGTTTTAGTGATGTTAAAAGACATAAATGATTAAATTTTGGTGCAGATCGGTTCGTTCATTTGCATGTTTGACTCATGTTTGTCTTAACGTTTGTTAGCAGTATAACTGAAGAAGTTATGTACGGTTCTTCAAGCAAATTGCACGAGCTGTTATTACTAACAAAAGGCACAAGTGATTAGATTTCGGAGTTTATACAAAGAAAATTGTGGTTTCAGAGCCAATTTGAATTTTTTACTACCGTTGCCTCTCTTGGCGGAGGTATGCGCTCTCATAGTGCTCTAGTATATATAATATTGTTAAGATCAGTACAGCAAAAGCCTCCAAATCAAGTTATATATATTTTTACCGAATCACTTCTAATTCGTTTTTTTAGCCTCAATTTCGCAAATTAGGAACTTCTACTATATAACGATTATCTAAATCTCGAAGAAAACTATGAGAAGCACTAAGTAGAAATTTTGTAACCCACGACGTACGACTATCTAAATTGTAACATCGATAATCTAAATTGTAACATCGATACTTCGTAGAATTGAACATTTTACGTCCCCTCAACGTTATGAGGTGTTGCAGAAGCCGGCCCCAGGCAGACCATAGGTGACTTCGTTTCGTTTCCTGTGAACAAGATCATCAAATCCGTTTAGTTTCGGCTTGTCCGGAGTGTCGGTCTTGAGTATTCTATTTTACCACTTTAGATCTAAGTTCGGGCGTTAATCGTAAACCGATTACCGTACGCGTAAGGAAATAGAAATTAATCCTGTCGAGCTGTTGGTAATTTCAGCAGCTCTTCTCCTGGGTTGGCCGATAATGCCAGTTTTAGTATCTAATATGAAACGCCTAAAGATGAGTTTCATCTCGCCACTATCACTCGTTGACGTACCACAAATCGAGTGATTGTACGTGCAAAACGAAACGATGATAGCTATTCACTTTCGCTTATTATTTACGATCAACAATAAAAGCCAAACGTGCTGCCAATCCAAGGCTTTTGCCACTCAGGCACTTGCAGAAGACTATTTTCCAGGGTAGGTATGTTTGGCGCCGGGTTAGCCTTCCTTACAGTGATCAAAGGGTTATCCTAAACCAGTAGGCTTTCCCGTGCGCTACAGTCCAATCGAAAATTCGTAGACATTTATCGCTTGTTCATTGGAAAATAGTGAAAGGTATCCGAAAATATCGGATAAATGCCTATAAATTTCAGATTGGGAAGGAAATACCCGTCTTAGCGTTCCCGTACAGCGCCAGAACCAAGCTATTGTGCTAGGCGGGCGCGCTAAGGCAGGTAGATCCCGTCAGTGCACGGGAGCGCGTTCTGGATTTAGGACAAGCCCTTTTCTCAGCGCCGAAGCACACGACTGGCGTGCTGTCGGGCAGTTCTGGGTGAGGAGCTTTCCTTTTTTGTGATCCCAAGCAACGACTTTAATGCCAATTGCGGGAAAGTGGTGCTGGGGGGGGGGGCGGCGTTTCATGCGCATTTGGTGTAGCGGACGCGTCTAATCCTTGATTTGGTTCCGCAAGTACCGCGATGCCTTGTTTACTTCTCTAATTGCGTGAGCATTGAGCAGATAACGTGTTGCACTTGGGCCCACGCGAGGGTTTGAACCGGAGTTTTGAGGGTGTTGGGCGTTATAGTGGGAGTCCGTACACGTGTGTAGGTCTCCCTCTGTGGGTGATGGGCGTGCCTAGGTGCGTGTGTGTGTGTGTGCGTGTTGGTCGTCTTGAGAATCCGTAAGTTGGTGTACGTCGTTGTCTGTGGCTGTTCGTGACTACGAAATTTGAAAAGTGTGTTGCCTTTGATCATTCAAACATTCGTATGACGGAAAGCATGTTGCCATACTTCAAACATTCACTTGCGTAGTTCAAAAGCGTGTTGCAGTCCTTTGAAGAGACGCGTGCTAAATTATAAAGTAGGAAGCGTGTTGCAATCCTTCAAAGTCGCCTGCTTAATTACAGAGCTTGTTACTGTCCTTCCAACATTCACTTGCTAAATTAGATAGAGTATTGCCATTTCAAGCATATCCATCGTCCAAAGAAGAAAGCCTGTCACGATCATTACATTCTCATGCAGAATTAGCAAGCCTGTCTAGATCTCTCTTAATATTCGTTTACTTAATAAAAAAAAGCCTGCTGTCGCGATCATTCAAACATTCTCTTGCCGAATTAGCAAGCCTGTCTAGATCTCTCTTAATATTCGTTTACTTAATAAAAAGAGCCTGCTGTCGCGATCATTCAAACATTCTCTTGCCGAATTAGCAAGCCTG
>LQNS02278091.1:928103-939997 GCA_001587735.2 Parhyale hawaiensis | reverse complement strand
GCCTGCCTGCTGTTGCCGTGTTGCCTGCCTGCTGTTGCGTGTTGCCTGCCTGCTGTTGCCGTGTTGCCTGCCTGCTGTTGCTGTGTTGCCTGCCTGCTGTTGCTGTGTTGCCTGCCTGCTGTTGCTGTGTCTTTCTACGTCCATAGAACAAGACCCAGCCTTAATATGACCTCAGCTGTACAGCTTCACGCAGTCCACAATTAGTCCCACATCCTCCGCTGTACAGGCGCTTACATCCGGTCCCTCCAAGTAGCTTTGTTCATCGCATTTTAGATTTAACCCCGACAACATCCGTGCTCCCCTCTAACTGCATCAAAAGAAGTCAAATTTTTATTCAGAGGTTGTAGGTTTACAATTAATGCTCTGATAATGGGAGTTATTCCCGACACGTTTGATTTTATTAGTAGACATTTCATGTACTAGCGAAATATCAAGTCACCCGGTTTTGTTTCCTAAGGTTGAACACCCAAAGGGCGCCCTTATATGAGCCAACTATTTTCCAGTAGTCGCCTGGGTTTGTTTCCTGTACGGCTAATGTCCGCAGGTGAAGACTTTCGTGGTAGTAGCCAGTAGAAGCCGACCGGGGCTCCGGCCCCGGCGAACCCCGGTCTTTTTCAGCCCCCCGGCCCCGGTTCATCGAAAGTTGCTTACCCCGGCGCAGGCCCCGGCCCCGGTTTATCGATACCGGCCCCGGCGTTTCAAACTGTGAAAACCGGGGGTTTGGACGGGGCTTGTTTGGGGGGGAGAGAAAACACTTAACAAGCAATAGAACAAGTCTTCTGGGGGGAGCTATTTTTTTTTTTTTTTTGTGTAAGCAGACTCATTATGACGTACGATTGATCAGTATCATATGAATAGAGCTACTGTTTTAAACTACTGCCAGTGCAAGAAACCCCCGGCCACGGCTGTTTGGCTTTGGTCGCCCCGGCGCCCTCAGAGGTATAGTCTGACGGGCCCTTTCTCTGCCACAATATATTTGGGTCTTACGCACGCAAGGGTCCAAAAAAAAAATGCCTCCTCCGCAGGGGATGTAGCAGCTGGCCGCAGTGCCTGCTGAAAAGATTAGGTTTTTAAAGTTGGTAGATTCTGTACATTTCACCTTCAACTTCGCGAGGTGGGTGGTGGTAAGCGACCCATCCCATGGGACTCTTATCTGCTCCTGTGTAGAGGGCCACGGAAAGGACTCCCTCCCCCCCCGTACGAGTGTTCGCTTTCTTCTGTCTTCTTCTCTTTTTGTTTTTTGTGCATCTGGCTAAGATTGTTCTAATAGAACTGATCCATGTTCGACTCGACTTCTAAACTATATCATTCAATATTGGATCGCCGGTAGCCAATATAGTAGCCATCGTATCTAATACGGCGAGAAAACCCACAATATAATAATAATAATTGGTCGCTCCGGCCCCAATTATGGGCTTTATTTGGTAAATTTTACTTCAGATCACCTATGGTTTTTGTGTTTTTTCGTGCCTCGAGTATGTTAATTGGGTCAACTTAATACAATTGACATGAATAACGTTTCCGGCGCAAATGCTTAGTTTTCAATTTATATGACTTTAAAGTTCCCATTGTTTTTCTATGGGAGAAGATAACTGGCGTCGTTATAGCTAAGCTTGCTGGCATCCCAATAGGAACTTAACCAAACCTACCTAGCTTAACCTTACCTAACTTAACCTGTGTTATTTTCTCCCATAGAAAAACAATGTGAACTTCGATGTCTTATATCTCGAAAACTAAGCATTTGCGACGAAAACATTCATTTAAATAGTTTTGAATTGTCCCAATTAACATGCTAAAAGCAGGAATAAAACGTGTGTGAATTGAAGTAAATAATACCCTTTGTTTTTGGTCACCCCGACTCCCAAGCCCCGGCCTCGGTTGTCATCCCGGCCCCGGTTGTCATCCCGGCCCCGGCTATTTGATTTTTGATCGCCTCGGTCCCGGCTATTTGATTTTTGATCACCCCGGCCCTGGTTTTTCCAAAATCGTCACCCCGGTCGGTCTCTAGTAGCCAGGTATATCATCTATCCTAAGCCCGCAACTTTTTTAGTCAATGGATTTCATGGGTTGACATGACAACCTTCTGGCAATTTACCTGGTCATGGCATTCGTCCGAGTAACTACAACTATGATATCGCTAGAAACGCTTCTTGGTCCTGTGTCATTTCTTCTCGTATGATAATATAATTGATGGCTTTCGCCAGAGCGATTTTACAGAATCTTACAAAACTTCTCCTGGCACTGTGTCTTGTAACAGCGCCAGTTATAATTACACACAATACACAGGTGATGACTTCGCCACGGCAACTGTATATCATCCAAAAATAATCATCCGATTCCACTGAGGAGCTTCGGTTCATATGGATGCGGTGGCTGTGCCACTCCCCGCTGCGTCGCTCGACACACCATCTCCTCATATGGCTCCCTAAACGAACTTTGATTTATGGTCGGAACGGTCGTACTGACGCTCATTGAGGTGGCGGTGCCGTAGAACAGCCTTATATAGCGTCCCACAACCGGGCCGCTACCCGCTATTGGGGCTCCAGCCCCCTATGCGACTTCAATAGCAATCAACTCGAGTACGTCACAGGCTTGTCGTCTGCAGTTCCTTACTTCCAAGAACCTCGGATGTAACTTTCTGCCTTCCTTCTTGATTTGGAAATGCCTGGGTCACCAGTTGAGTACGTCAGTGGCGTAGCTACTTCTTCCTTTCTTACATCCGTGACTTACGTCTTCGATAGCTTTGGATACAACTTTCTGCGCCCGTGTCCTCCTTTTTGAACCGTAAAAAATCTACATTTTTTTGTAGTAGTTAGGTAGGTACTAGAGTACCCCAGCCGTCGAAGATGATGGCAATAATTTTGCAATTAAACTTTGTATTGTTCTTGCTTGCGTTATAGCTTTAGGATTGATGTTCCATTACATCAACGAACGTTGTTCCGTTATGAGTTTGCGAGAGGACAATTTCTCTCCTGCAAGTAAAAACACGAATATCTGTTTTGAAATGTTTGAAAGCCACCAAATAGCACCTATTGAAAATATGGTTCACTCAAAAGAAGTCACCGGACTTACACTGTTCCTGCTGTAGTCGGGACGCCAGCAGTTGGACCATCAGGATCCAAATTTGGCTACAATAAGAACTGAAAATGTTTTGACCTCTGCTCAGCGTAACGTTCCAACTGCTCTGAAGAAATTCAGCTATGGAAAACGTAAGCACCCGATAAACAATTAGGGTCGTCCCAGAAGCTAAAACCGCAATTCTGCTTTTGGGTGGCGTCCCAAAATGTTGCAAGGGCAGTGGCATATAGTTGGGGTTATGCGCGCCGGGGGACAACGCCAATTTGAGCGCCTCCCATAATAGGAACACAGGTACATCATAGATAGTGTGTTTAATATGCCTTACAGAATCCTAATCTGGATTTGAATTATCAATGAATGCATGTGACTTGCGGCAACTTCAGTTTTAGTTTCGATTTATGTAAGGCGTATTCAGTTAAACACATCCTGAAGAGATTCCTACACTGGATTTCGAGTGAAATTGGTTCATATCAAGTTATTCCAAATCGAGCACACTTTATAGGCTAGACGTGTAAGGAATAAAATGTATTAGTTATGATTTGTGGAGAGACTTTCAGCAGTAAGTGATTGGGCAGCCATTAAGTTCTCGTGTGAAGTGAACAAGGCAAAGGTGCAGGATGGTTATTAATATTATTATTTATTTTTTTAACACGGGTAGAAGCAGTCACAAAAAAATTATTAGGTGTCGGACTGCATTGCCGATTAACAGAATCCCGCAAACCTCTTTATAGAGAACATCTGATCCCTTTACCAGCCCTGGTCCCGTGAAATACTGCATTTCCTTCATATGTGTGATAGTTCAACAACCTCTATATTTGTTCGTTTTATTGAAAAAGTCAATCTGCTGCCCAGGCAGAAAGTATTTTTTGTTTAGAATGTTTTGAAATCCGATGAAATAAAAGCTTTTCAGGTCGTCATTTAATCTAGATCTAGTTTAAGATTATCGTTTCGGTGTGGCCAAACATATCTGCTTTTTCCCCTACAAAGGTAAAGGTGAAGTCAACTGGAGTCTGGACCGCACTGGTTTGTGCAGTGCTGCAAATAATTACCCGCTGGATCCAAAGGAGCTTAGTTTTGCTGCGGACCAGCTTTACAAAGCTGTGGTGTAATAGAATGGAGGCGCGCATGTCACAACTGCGACTTCGACCATCCACGTTCTTGCTTAGGTCAATGCTCTCGCAGTGGACAGAGTGTCAGAACGTTCATGCTATTGTACAATCCCGAGCATGAATGAATTTGCTGTCATGGAAAAGAAACGACGCACAATCTGATAAAAGGTAAAATCAGCTTCACTACACACATACAACTGATAAACCTAAGAGCACTGGTTCGTTCTGTAAACAGATGCCCATTGGCCACATGGAAGTGCACGGCTGTAGTCGATCACAGATCGTCAAAGCCATAGCGTCAGCAACGGAAAACTTACGCGACAACTGGCTGCGACGCCCAGACTATCCCCATTTCTAGTTAGAATCAATAGGGTACGCCCGAAATAGCATGGAAACGGCAGAAATGCTGACTCAGCGAGCCAAACACTGGAAAAAATTCTCTATACGGTGGAGAGACGATCCCTTGTACTACAGTAGAACTCAAACCGAGAGTCCCAAAAGAGAGGAAAACGTGAAAGGGAGACCCCGAAACTGAGAAATCCATCGTAAACCTTAGCATTTGCTGGCATTCGGAACGTCTATTTTTCGTGCCCACTCTGCTTCCTTCCACTGTTATCGTCGTGTTGATCAGATGCTGCATTCAGTTCTTCCTCTTCTTTCCTTACTTGCTGTTCCCATGCGCGCTGATCCTGTGTGGGAACACCCTCATGCATGAGTTTCAAGTTTTTGTCCACATACGTACTAAATATCCATTCCTTTTTCCTCCGTGAGATCGCCATTGTAAGGAAACGAGGGCTTAAACTTCTCAATCTATACTATAATAAGAGAGCCGTCTGTCAGTCCCTCCGTCTGTCCGAAGCCTTATTTTTCCCGTATCTAATACTGAAGAAAAAATTCCAAGGCACCCAACTTTTTTTTTGCCAAACCGTATCCTGGATACCAACCCGGGAATTCCCGGGTTATTAGTGAAGGCCTGGTCACGGGCCTTGGTGAACTTGGTTGCTTTTGTACACTTGGTGACCTTCGTGGACTTTGTGGACATGGTGAAATTTTGAGTAGCCTACTGTGAACTTTTTCGATGGGATGGTGAAATATTTTCAAATACATGCTGTCATGACTCATTCAACAAAAGGGTTGCGTTTGGTGCACTAGTATACAATAATAATAACAACAACTAACTCAGTGATACCTAATTCTAAGTGCGTCGGCACCAATGCTCCACAAGTTTTAGTTAACCCCATAGCGCCCCGCATCCTTGCAGTACTGCGCCAGCGGCGACAGATTCCAGGTGGCCCCCTGTGAAATATAACGCAGCCCTGATAATTAGCTATGTTTCGTGTACACTAAACAATTGTTGAAAACAGCTAAACATACTTTCAAGAAGGGCAAAAAACATGTTTACTGCCGTTTTACACAGAACATAGCTAAAAAAAATCCAAGTTCTAGTGAAATAGCCCGATAAGAGGCGCCCTTGTGTGAATTTCTTTTCATCTTTGAATCGAGATACGCGATAAAATCGAAGCGTGCCTCTTCTTAATTAGTGTGCCTCTCCTTAATTGGTGCGCCTTTCCTCAATTGGTGCGCCTCTCCTCAATTTGTGCGCCTCTCCTTAATTATTGCGCCTCTTTCAAAACTCCCCCCCCCCCTCGCCTCCTGTAAAGACTATTGGGGCCAGATGTGGTTTTCCTTGGGATGCAGTGCTAGACTTGCTAATTCCATTTATTGAGTGCGAATGTATTTATATTTTGTTAGTAGCTACCTAAGATGTTATTTTTTGCCTCAGTTTGGCGCCTTCCAGATGCTGCACCCTGGGACAGATGCCCCACCTTGCCCCTCTAGCTAAGCTACTGAAAGTATCTGAAATGCTTATACACGACAGGAACAAGAACTCAATCGAAGAATTAGCCCCTCGTATACAACGCTCAACGAACGTACCTATATCAAATAGTATAGGTACCTAACTACTTATCTAATTAATGCGCGCTACAGAAAATGCAGTAGCTCGGGCATATCCCAGGAACAACTATATATTTTAGTAACTTAGGACTCGAATTTCCTTCTACCTGATCTTATTATTCAGTTGATGAATATTCTTCTATCTAAACCCAACCAAGCAAGGGAGCAAACTAAACAACAAGCTGCGTTTTATTACACCGGATTAGTAGAATACGTCAGTGACTTGTACGTTATTAATGGCATATCCTTATTTTAATTTATATTGGTCTAAGCTTTCGGCACAGATCAGATTAATACCTTCTTGAGGGCGATTATCGGCAGAATGTACGTAGCAATCATTGCTTAAATTGCACCAAAGATACATTGATCAAAGAATTTTCCGTATAAGCAATCAGTTAGTATTTTCATTATTGAAATGCAAGTGCCTACTTGTTTTGTTCATAATTTCCTCAATTTTTTTACATTGAAACACACAAATATCAATAGAAACTCATAGGGTGCGTATCCTAATATAATAAAACGCTTCGTGTATCTATTTACAGTATTTCGTGTCCACTTTTAAGGAAATGGGCGAAAAATAGGCCAGGATGCAGATTTTGTAATTAAGTTAAGTTTTTAAATATGTCGATGACCAGGTTACAGAAGATGGAGGACGTTGGATCCTTTTCCCTTTATCTCAATGCACTTCTTGCTTGAAACACTTCTTGAAATCGGAACAATATGTATGAAGCTTTTGGAGTCCGATTCTATAACTTTTTTCTGTGAGGTCACAACATATAGATTCGGCAGATGATCACAGTTTTATATCACAAAAGGAGCGAAAATGAACAACACAAATGAGATAAATATGTATTAAACAAGATATCATTAATCAAAAGTTTACAATGACTGAAAAGTCTTATTTGCCAACATGACCCCCATAACGTTTAATAACTTTAATAATCCTTGAATCCATGCCGCCAGTTAGTTTCTTTATTACAGAAGGTGGACCTGCCCTTGCTGCTGCAGCAACAGCATCCCACAAGACAGATTTTAAGTGGTATTAACTTCCATCTGGGTAAATTTCCCTTTTCAGAAGGGCCCCGCAGTTTTCAATTGCGTTGAGATCAGATGAGCACAGTGCCAAGCTATAAATTTCTCTCCATGGAACCCCAAAGAGTCCAGAAATGCTGTGGTAGTACGGGCAGAGTGAGAAGGCGCATTTTCATGCATGAAAGTTAAGTTTCGAAGCAACGAAGAGGATATGTCATCCAGCCATGGGACGAAGGCGTCCTTTAACATGTCTCAATATGATGCAGATGTAACTTTCACGCCATCAGGTGCTCTAACCGGACCTACAAGTCGATCCCCTATGATACCAGCCCATATCATAGCACCACTTCCTTGTTGTTGACGTTTTGCGCGTTGATGACACTCACCTCCAGGTAGCACCCAACCTTTACTCCACCCATCATGTCCATCAAGGGTTGCCCGGGTTTCTACAGTGAAAAGAACAGGATTCATGTTGATCTTGATCTATTTCTATGTCCATTCTTTCCTCGAAATTTTATGTCATGGGGTCTGAAGAGGCAATTTCAGAGGGGATTTAACAGAAACTAGGGAGCAAAGGATGTCATTTCTTGTGGTTTTTGGCACTTCAAGAAGCCCAGCAGCCGTAAAAATTGATTTACTTGTTTGTCCGGGTCTTTTCCGTAACTGACGAACCACATTTCGTATGTCTCTCTCAGTAGCAGTCCGTGAATGCCCATCATCTGATCGTTTTTTCCGTGGTGAAGGGTCCTTCAAGAATTTTGTCACTGTGTCAATATGGCGTCCTATTTTTCGGGTTGCAACATCATGAGATGTGCCTTTAGCAGTTTCTTTGGCGATAATTTCTTTCTCCACGTTAGCTGCAAGTTTTCCACGTCCCATTTTAGCGGAATATACGAGAAGCTATTATTGTCGCAGCAAAATGTAAAAACCTCAACACTGTTGCCATAAGCTGTCACAATTTCCCTGCAATTTTCATAAAAATTTGATCGCACAAAAATGAGATATGGTCAACTTTGTGCTAAAGCTATTATTTCCGTTCTAAGTGTAGACGGAAGCTCGTGTAGGGCTGTAATTAAGCGAGATATTTAGGCTCACTGTACTTGTGCAATACGAAAAAAATACAGTAGCATTTCTTATGCAAAGGTAGGTAATACGCTATTTTTAGGCTTCGTCTACTTGCAGTCCATGAAAAATACAATAGCAATACTTAGATGAAGGTAGATAATACGTTAGTATTAAGCTCTCTAGACAGGACACGGTGCTTCCAGAGAGGGAGAGGGAAAGGACGTACCAGCAGTAAGTCAACTAGAATGGGGAGCTCAAGCACAGGCCTATGCCCGAGACAATAAAGTCGAGAAAGAAGAGAATAAAGATCGTCACGAAAAGTAGGCAAAAAGGAAGTACCTACCCAAAGTGAGCAAGAAAGATGCCCCGAAGGCTTAACTAAGGTTAACGTTTTACCCTACAAATTGGAACAAGTTTTGCTGGAATAGCACGATTTGAAACGAGATCCTGAACTATAGGTACTTTGCCGGTAAAGTGTCAAGGTGACTTATGGGGTTCCTCTTGGGCTCCACTCCCCAAGTATTCACACGATACGGATAGTTGAACTAATTAATCCTTTTCGTAATAATAATATGTATGTATGTATAATACCTATGTGTGTAATGTAATGTCAATATTTGTTTTTCTGCTGTGCAGAGCTGCTGTGAGGATGGCCCCGTTCCTGAACACAAGAGACCGCGGAGCTCCGGACTAGCTGCAGTTAGGTGAGGTGGTCGTCACTGCTGGATCATCTGGGATACGTTTCCGTTTATTTCTACTCAGCAGCTGAAGTGAAGAACAACCAACTCATGACCACCCGATATTTCCCGCCCATTGTAATTGTTATTGTTCAAGTCGAAACCGCCCCGCCGTCTCTTCTACATCACCTCGCTCGCCAACTGCGCACTACCTCCCTCATAAATTAGCGCAGAAGCTGGAGATTAGCTCAACATCTGCTACAGTTCCCTATCGGTTTTGTGCCAGTTCTGCCCTTCTGTTCTGTGCTGCGTTTCTGCCCCTAGAGCTCCAATCACGAAGTATCAAGCCAGCTGCTTTTAGGAAAGAAACTTCAGCTTTGATATCATCTTCTCTTCTGAATGAGATCATCTACTCTTTGCAACAGCAACAGTTGAATCTTCTTTAGATAAGATCCCGTAAATTTTCCATTAGATGTGCGGAATAATCAACGCCTTTCGTTGCTCGAACACCACGGCGACTGAGGTGCCCCGTGTGGCCTGCCTGAAGACGAAGAAGAGGAAGAAATGCGGCGCAAGTGTCGGCGGACTGTGACGCTAAGGACGCCTTTGGATGCGGAAGTTTTGTAGCGTCATATCTGGCTAAGAAGTCTTCATTCCATAAGAGATGAGTTTCAACTAGGAGTGTTTCACCAAGTCCAAGGGCTCACAAACGTGCGTCGTGTCGACAAGAGAGTTATCGCTATAGCTAGTGGGAGTTCATCGCAATCGATGAACACCCCATACCTCGTTGTACTGTACAGTTAATTGAATACTCAAGAGTTGCCGTCTTTATTCAATCTTGAATATAAGACATTGAGCTGCTCATCAGGGATTGTCATTCATCATGTGTAAATGAATCTAGGATTATAGCTTGAATCGTAATAGGGTTACTTATTTAAGGTGTTATAAGAGAAATAGAGAGATTATAGTATCGAGTGGCACAGTCCTGATGCTGACGCCCATGGATCCGTGGTCGAGGCATAACGCTAGTCACTGCGTCAGGAGCTCCTGCATGTCAGGGGCTTCCTGCACTGCTGCAAGAGCACCAACTACCTCTTGTGCGTGCTGTGTGTGCTCCTCCTGTAATGCCACCTGCACCTCCTGCAACGCCTACTACCTCTGTACCTGCCAATCCCACCTAAGAAGTTGTGCCTGCGTGGGAAGTCTCCCCAGACGCACTTCGTTCTCTACCTCAGACTCAGCGGTGTCCGAAAATGCTACTTTTGGATCGCTGGACACTTCTTGGACTTCAAATACTTCGACGAAGTTCACAAACGTTCGAGGTAGAAAACGAAGACGATGGCGACTCGGAACCTCAAAAGCCAAGGAAGAGTTGTTACCTTGGCCCAAAGCCTCGTCATCTCACCATCAATCTCCGTCTTCCTCTTGCGGATGGGAGTCAAAGTTAAGAACTCCTCGCCATCACTGTCGCCACGTTTGCCAATCTTGTACCTGCCACGCCCAACAACATCCGTCGTTGTGTGCGTCCTCCACTTCTTCCCACCGGCATCGTGCGTCGTCTGGTGTATACCACTCAGCGTGCTATTCCTCAGGGTCTTCTGTCTCCTATTCCAATAGCTCTGCTACACTTTTACTTCAGAAGCCTAGCGCTTCTACCTCTTTAACTGATGCTTATCGTCGCACTTCTGGTCTCTCAGACTTACGGGTACAAAACAATACTGCTTCTCCGACCTCGGATGGCAGCTTAGATAGGCACTGTCGCCATAACCGTCGACATGGAGACTACCGCGGTGCACCGAAGCCACCAGGAAGGAACTCTTCCAGTGACTGGCATCCGCTACCTGAACTCGGTGTTGGTTGTAATGTTGGTATCTTACGTCGTCGACCTGTTGCTACAAAGTACCTCGTTAGCTTAGCAAGACATCTCATCGTCTTCACGCTGCTAATGCTGACCCCATGGGCTTCGGCCAGTCCACAAGGTGAGTCTGATTATAATTTTAGTCAGAGTTGAAGAACTCTCTTCTAAATCCTAGAACACTGAAGATGGGTAAAACGTAGCCTATAACTACGCTGTACCTATCAATAGGTATGTATGGTTTCTTTTCTAGGATTAACGAAGTGCTTCTATCACATTTTTTTTGGTATTGATGCGAGAAAGATCGAATTAGGTGCCCTAGATACTAGGATATAGTGTGCAGAAAAGTACCTCTACACGTGTATATTAGGGTGGAGCATTCAATAATGACTAGCAAACCTGTACATACTTCAAAAACTTCTATACGCAGCAAATTCACAAAAATATTAAGGCTTGAAGTGTAATTACATACAGCAATTGTTTATGACATCCTCTGATATTTGCAGTAGAGTAAAACTATTTTGCAATAGTAGCTATGTAAAATAAACAGTCTCATTTTGTAGTACAGAAGCTTCTCAAATTTGTGGTATTCTCGATTTGCAAAGAACTGCCACGTAAACAGCTGATGGAAATGTTAATGAAATTTACTTGGTATACGGGCTAAGCGAGATGATCAGAACAGACAGTAGAGCTGAAAGGGGAGTCGGAGCAGCTTGCAGGCATGAAGTGATGAAGCCCTGTAGGCAGTGAAGTGATGAAGCACTGGCTGTCATGTAGTGATCTAGCATTGGAATCAGTGAAGTGATGATGCACTGGCTGCCATGAAGTGATCGGGCATTGGAAGCAGTGAAGTGATATAGCATTGGCGGCCGTGAAGTGACCTGAACGATCGAGCACTGGCCGCCATGAAGTGCTGTAGCATTGAGCATTAGTAGCCGTTAAGTGATACAGCATTGGTAGCCGTAAAATCAAGGTGAGGGCAAAGACGATTGATCTAAAGGACATTATTAAAAATTGGATCCAAATTTGAACGTTTCGACCCTATAGGTCATCATCAGCATTCTGAAACAACAAGTAAAACAGATAATACACTGCTTATACAAACTAGTTCTAGTTCTAATT
>LQNS02278091.1:864174-880806 GCA_001587735.2 Parhyale hawaiensis | reverse complement strand
CACACACACACACACACACACACACACACACGTAGATACAAGCGTATTAATATATAGATAATGATAATAATAATAATAATGGTAGCTAGAGAAGCACTCTGAGAGCGCATGCCTTCGCCAACCAACGCAGTGTTACGAGAAAATCTTATTAGTCCTGGAACCAGGATGTCGATTTGATCATCACTGCAAGTTGGTCATTTCTGCCTCTTAACATTTCGCAACAGGTCCTGTAATTTTTTTGAAGATCCGGCTGTAACTTTTTAAGTTATGTTCTGAGAAGCATACGGTATACCGGTAGTCAAATTAACGCAAGACCCGATCAACATATATCTAAAGTTTGTCATTTGTGTCTTTTAACATTTCTAGTAATTCCCGCAAACTTCATTACTTTTGGGTTCTGTTACTTACAAATATAAAAAATACAAACAAAGAGACAAAGAGGTAATCACAAAAATTTGGGTAACATTAAAAAAATTCATGCAGGTTTCATGAACTTCCGTCAATAACTTTTTTGAGTTATATTACCAAGAAAAAAAAAAGGCTGAAAAACAAACAAACGATTGTACGAATCTTAACCAAATGTTAATCATCTCTTCGTACGGTACTTAACAATCCATGTAAATTTCGTTAAGCCCAGTCCAAAAAAAAAAAAAAATTTTTAAGTTATCTTGGTGACAGACAAACTCCGATGGAAACGTAACCTCCTTGGCGTAGGTAATAAGATAATCCACAACTGATCAACACAGCAACACGCACTGCTTGCCCTATGAAAATTAAATGTTTATGTTGGACCTTGATGAGTTTAGTTAATTTCTGCAACCGCGTGGTGAATCACTTCATTATTTGGTGCCGCCTAGAATAAAAATTCAAAGTATTCTGCAAGAAATAACCATGAAGTGCTCATGAATTCTTCGAACAAAGTTCCATTTGTGTTAGACTGTCTCTTGAGCTACAGCCGTGAAGTACTGGTCAGATCGAATGCGCTCAAGGCAGAGTTATGAGAAGACTTCGTTTTCACGGTTCGTGGTTGCCTGCCTCCGTCTAACTACAGTAGTGTTCGCCGTCCCTTGTTGCTTACTTTCTTCTACCGCAGATCATTAGAGGCTGGTCTTGTTCGGTAGACGACACCATCTAACTAATCCCAGCCATGTGGTATGTGTGTCTTGCATACCAGCTCAGTCATACTTCCGCAGGGTGTGTCTCCTTTCTGCCATGTTGGTGTTGACAGTCACGCTCTTCTCTGCAGCAGCCCGCTTAGCACTTATAGGCCTGGGACCTTAACTGTTCTCATCTGTAAAACCCCCAGTTTTCCATCATCAATAACCATTGTGTCGTAAATATCGCCATAACTAATTATAACGGCTAAATTGTTCTTGACTGATTGCATTAGCAATATTGTATGGCCTGTGGCTCATATACCAAGATGATTGTAGCAATATTGTATGACCTGTGGCTCCTATACCAAGATGATCGTAGCAATATCGTATAACCTGTGAAGAAGATCGCTGCAATATTGTCTGGCCTGTTTCTCCTATATCAAGATCATCGTAGCAATATCTTATAACCTGTGAAGATGATCGTAGCAATATTGTCTGGCCTGTTTCTCCTATACCAAGATCATCGTAGCAATATCTTATAACCTGTGAAGATGATCGTAGCAATATTGTCTGGCCTGTTTCTCCTATACCAAGATCATCGTAGCAATATCGTATAACCTGTGAAGATGATCGTAGCAATATTGTCTGGCCTGTTTCTCCTATACCAAGATCATCGTAGCAATATCGTATAACCTGTGGCGCCTATACCAAGATACTCGTAGAAATATCGTATAACCTGTGGCGCTTATACCAAGTTGATCGTAGCAATTATGTCTGGCCCGTTTCTTCTACACCAAGATGATCGTAGCAATATCGTATAACCTGTGGCGCTTATACCAAGTTGATCGTAGCAATTATGTCCGGCCTGTTTCTTCTATACCAAGATGATCGTAGCAATATCGTATAACCTGTGGCGCTTATACCAAGATGATCGTAGCAATTATGTCTGGCCTGTTTCTTCTATACCAAGATGATCGTAGCAATATTGTCTGGCCTGTTTCTTGTATACCAAGATGATCGTAGCAATATCGTATAACCTGTGGCGCTTATACCAAGGTGATCGTAGCAATTATGTCTGGCCTGTTTCTTCTATACCAAGATGATCGTAGCAATATCGTATAACCTGTGGCGCCTATACCAAGATGATCGTAGCAATATCGTATAACCTGTGGCGCTTATACCAAGGTGATCGTAGCAATTATGTCTGGCCTGTTTCTTCTATACCAAGATGATCGTAGAAATATCGTATGACCTGTGACGCCTATACCGAGGTGACCGCAGCAATATTGTATGACCTGTGGCGCCTATATTTGGGCCCTGTCTTCAGCCCCTCGGTCGCTTCCTGGAGGTCAACAGCCTCTGGCAGGATTGCCTGCAATGTCCTGCAGAAATAACTAGCTGCCGTTCTATTATTTCCTTAATCCAATTACGAAATATTAACTCGTTTCAATTTTGCGTGAACTAAAAAAGCGCCCTGAGAGCGCATACTTCCGCCTCGCAAGCAAGGCATTGCTAACGAAAAAAATATTCAATGGTCCTGAAATCAGAATTTCCTTTTATCCTCACCAAAATTTTGTCATTTGTGGCTCTAAGCGTCTCTATCAGCTCCTGTAATTTTCTTGAAGATCCGCCCGTAACTTTTTGAGTTATTTTGTTACAAACATTAAGCCGGGTCTAGTCAAGCAGACGAACGGAGTAACCAATCATCGCCAAAATTTGCTCAGTTGTGCCCTGCAAAATTTCTAAGAATTTCTGCAAATTTCATTATTCATTCATAATTTTCTGGCTTTCATTACGGACATATTTAGAAAAATACGCGTAGAGACACTTTACACTAACAGACCGCTCTTCGTTGCATGCCCAACAATTCCTGCATATTTCAAGAAGATCCGTTCATAACTGTTTGAGTTATGTTGCCAAGAATAAACATTTTGACCAACATACAAATAAATAGTTGAACGAAGCTTCACCAAAGTTATTCAGCTGTTTCTCCAAACACACCTAACAGTCTCTGCAAATTTTAGAAAGATCCGCCCATAACATTTTGGGTAATCTTTGATGACAGACTCCGACAAAAATATAACCCCTTTGGCGAAGGTTATAACCTCCTAGCACTAGACACTTGTTGTAGGTGGTGGGTACTTGGGTTAGTGTGCTAATGGATTAAGCCTTTCTCACATAATATCGTGCAAATCCTACGAGAGAAGCAAATCCCAATCAAAAAACTTGGTTGATGTTGGTGGGATGATGGGCATGAGTAAACACACGGTAGCAGCGGACCTTGTTTGCTGCACAGTTGTGCTGAGGGTCCCGGGAACGATCCCCATGCAAATATTGCATGTCGCGCTGAATCACCAAACTTGCTTGGTATGCATAGCTACCATGGGGGCACTTACCTTATGGTAGAGAGGGGCAGAGGGCTCGCGTCGTTGAACCATCCGCTGAACTTGCTCTTCTGGGGCTAGTTGGCCAGTACTGCCGCACGAATCAGTGCGTATGGGTTTCGTAGTGGAGGGTGTAGTCAGAGATAACTTCACCTTTATCTACTTTAGAATTTGGTGTTTTGAGCACGATTAAAGAAAGTACCGACATTATTGACAGTGTGCGCATTTGTATAATTTACTAGCCTATTGTACAAAATAAAGATATCACTGTCAGCATTAATGTACGCATTTGAAAAAAAAAATACGAATGTTTTTACAGGATTAAAGTATCCCAACTTCCATAATCTAGGCATTTGTCAAGTCTACGGATTTTGTTATCAAGAGTAAATTATCACCGTCGGCGACGATGTTGGTATTTGTAATATTAACTTTTTTTTTTTTGTCCATCACGAGCGACAATGTTCGTGCTTGTAAAATCTACATAGACTACTTCTGTGACTAGGGTCAAAGTAGCTATCATCGTAACTTATGATGTACGTGTATTTGAAAATCCACGGATATTATCACAAGAATTTAAGTATCACCATCCACGAAAGTTTACGCATATCCAAAATCTACGGATATTTTGACCAGGATTTCAATGCGTAGCTACTTTATATAAAATTTACGGATATTTCACAAATGTGTGTATGCGTGTAATAAATGCTTCTACGTTGTGATGAATCTTATATTTTTTTAATGGAATTTTCCAAAATCATGTTTTATGTATGGCAATTTATAGCTTCAAAGATTCATAGCCACTGCGTTTTTTCTCAAAATGTAACATCTACAGTTGTCTCCCGATTGGCTGTTTTCATTCCCAAACTGCGTTTTTTCTCAAAATGTTAACATCTACAGTTGTCTCCCGATTGGCTGTTTTCATTCCCAAACTGCATTTTTTCTCAAAATGTAAACATCTACAGTTGTCTCCCGATTGGCTGTTTTCATTCCCAAACTGCGTTTTTTCTCAAAATGTTAACATCTACAGTTGTCGCCCGATTGGCTGTTTTCATTCCCAAACTGCGTTTTTTCTCAAAATGTTAACATCTACAGTTGTCTCCCGATTGGCTGTTTTCATTCCCAATGTTCTATGTACCTTCCTCATTTTTTTCTGTTATGCTGTTTGCCTTTTCCTTCTCAGAGCGCCTATGCAATTACTAGGGCAACTTAACCGTGAACCGACTGACCGAAATTAAAAACACATAGTGCAATCTGAGAAACGTAAGAAAAAGTTGCGACTCGACGGTCTACTGTGTAAACAAACCCGTTGGGCATCCAATTGAATACTAATGGTTACGATGCCACTGCGAGGTCAATGGTTGTGGTGCCAAGGTGTGCGCCGCTAATGAACTGATGGGGAACTCGCGCCAGTGTCACGTGACTAGTACCACTTGCCAAGCCCTCGCGCACGTGCTAGTTGCAGCGTTGCCACATCCTCTGACAATCTAAACATGAATGGCAACATCATGGCATTATCGTTTAATCGCTGTGATGTTAACTTAGTAGGATGATCTCTCGACATGGGTGGGAGACACGCTCAATGGAGGACTCTTGATGGTTACCTTAGATTTTGTTGGGTATATCGACGATTTTCTTTTCTTTCGTTTCCACATTCGTACTCTTTTTTTTTTTTTTTTGTTCTCGTACTGGTGATATTTTTCTGCTGCTTTTCCTCATATTTTCCTGTTTGCTGTTCTTATGCGTGGGACGCACAGCAGCGGACGGAGAAGGGCCCTGTACAGACGGGGTTTTGCTCTGTGAATTTTCGACTTCACAGCGGCAAAATGCGTTCACATTTTTGCTTCAACAACAAAAAACTGAATGCGTTAGAGATATTAGCCTGCTCGGTGGAAATATTACCAGCCATCCGACACTCCACTAGTGAAACTTCCTCCATCACGGCTACGGCATCATTGCATCCACAGTCGTGGTGTTATGTTGTACGATTGCGTCTGTGGGGATAAAGCAAACTATTCGAATGGTTTGAAGTGCAAATACCCGACAGTCAACTCATTTGAAGCGCGCTTACGGCACGCACCAGCAGGGGAGAGTAAGGCACGCGTCAGTAGGGGAGAGTAGGGCACGCACCAACAGGGGAGAGTAGGGCACGCACCAGCAGGGGAGAGTAGGGCACGCACCAGCAGGGGAGAGTAGGGCACGCCCCAGCAGGGGAGAGTAGGGCACGCCCCAGCAGGGGAGAGTAAGGCACGCACCAGTAGGGGAGAGTAAAGCTCACAGCAGCAGAGGAGAGTAAGGCACGCACCAGCAGGGGAGAGTAAAGCTCACAGCAGCAGGGGAGAGTAAGGCGCGCACCAGTAGGGGAGAGTAAAGCTCACAGCAGCAGGGGAGAGTAAGGCACGCACCAGCAGGGGAGAGTAAGGCACGCACCAGCAGGGGAGAGTAAGGCACGCACCAGCAGGGGAGAGTAAAGCTCACAGCAGCAGGGGAGAGTAAGGCGCGCACCAGTAGGGGAGAGTAAAGCTCACAGCAGCAGGGGAGAGTAAGGCACGCACAAGCAGGGGAGAGTAAAGCTCACAGCAGCAGGGGAGAGTAAGGCACGCACCAGCAGGGGAGAGTAAGGCACGCACCAGCAGGGGAGAGTAAAAAAAGCTCACACACAGCAGCATAGGAGAGTAAAGCTCACAGCAGGGGAGAGTAAGGCTCACAGCAGCAGGGGAGAGTAAGGCACGCACCAGCAGGGGAGAGTAAAGCTCACAGCAGCAGGGGAGAGTAAGGCACACAGCAGCAGGGGAGAGTAAGGGATCACAGCAGCAGGGGAGAGTAAAGCTCACAGCAGCAGGGGAGAGTAAGGCACGCACCAGTAGGGGAGAGTAAAGCTCACAGCAGCAGGGGAGAGTAAGGCTCACAGCAGCAGGGGAGAGTAAGGCACACAGCACGTATCGATCTCCTCAACACCACATCACTACGCTGCATCGTAGCGACCCAGCTGCCTGCTCCATCTCAGCTGGCCCTGTTACTGGCCTGTATCCTGTTGCTACTCTATGTCAAGGCAATTATCTTGAAGCGCTAATGAAGACCCTTTCATTTTTAATGCCGTCATTGTGTTACGATCCTAACCATTGTCATTAACGGACGCCTGTAGCGTTTGTTTTTTTCGAGCGATTATGAGATTCAATCTGTCCGTATCTTGGCTACGCCTGGGGGGGAGGGGGAATGGCACGGTGTGTAATTGCATACGAAAGTTTCTGGGAATTTCGAAGCTTCCTCGGTAGCTTTTGTGAACTCGGGATAAAATATTAGTGGTGTTTCCTATAGTAAAATCGGTCGTGGCTACTTCGTTTGATATCTCAGAGTTCATAGTAAGTTGCAAATCAATCGCTCAAATGCACGTTACTTTCTGTTGTGGAATAATGGCGACTGTGTAGCGTGAGACCCACGATGGCGTGTCAATGTAGGTATGTTTCTGAGGTTTTTGATGGTCTAAGTACATAAGGAATACTGATAAAATATTACTTATTTTGCTAGTAACATAAGTACCTACGTACCAATAATGTTCACTCATATTTGAGACCTGAAGATGGCTAGAGTTTTTCGTCGAAACGTCGACAATTTTAATAGTGATTAGTAGTATTACCAAATTTTAGTACTGAAGAATTTTGAACAAATTGTCAAGTGACTGCCTGGGAACTGTCAAGAAGCTGAAAACTGCTTTTAAATCGAAAGTGATGTTAACATTATTCAGTCTGGTAATAATGATACTAACTAGAACACTTTGAGAGCGCATACCGCTGCCAAGTAAGGTAGCGGTAACGAAAAATTAAAATTGGCTCTGAAACCATGATTTTCTTTGTATAGAGACCAAAATCTAATTACTTGTGCGTTTTGATAGTATTAACAGTTTCTGCATTTTTTTAAGATCCTTTCATATTTTTTTGAGCTATGCTGCTAAGAAACAGTATGTCAAACTTGAATCAAACACACATATGGACCAACCGACCTGCACCACAATTTGATCATCTATGTCTTTTAATGTTACTAACAACTCCTGTAAATTTCATGAAGATCCATTCGGAACATTTTGAGTTATTGTGTTAACAAGCACAATATCGAACACATCGACTATTAAACGAACGAATTAACTGCTCATCACAAATATTCGACATTTACTCCTCCTAATAAGCCTGACAACTCATGTAAATTTTATAAACATCCGTCCATAGCTTTTTTAGTTGTGGCACTAAAAAAATAGGTAGCCAAACAAACAGATAAACGGACTTCCACCAATAGTTAATCATCTGTTATTGTTAAGATGCCTAACAATCCTTGTAAATTTCGTAAAGACCCGTTCATAACTTCTTGAGTTATCTTGGTGACAAACAGAAGCTGTAAACATCTTCTTTGATGAGACTTCAGCGTTGGCTAAGCAAGAAGTGCCTTCATTTTGAGGGATAACAATTGCAACGTTGCCATCTTCTGGAACCTGGCCTATTTTTCTCATATCTATTTGGTTAAAATCGTGATGCGAAAGCTACTAATATATCAGCATATTAGTATATAAACATATAAATACACGACGGTGTTTATTATATTGTTCTGATGTGAAAAATTACTCTATAACTTAACATCTACAATGTAATAAAGACCTATGTGTATTTATCTGTTTATTTATTTGTTTATTTGTTCAATTTCTGTACTTCAAGAAAACTCATAGGTGAAAACTATGACAGGGAGGAGACTGGCCATTCCGTCACGCTTCATTGAAAACTAGATAATTGGAAAATAAACCAGGCTGTATATGATGTCAAACTTTTGTACTATATTTAAATGCACTTTTTGCCTAGCGAACGTTAAAATCCAATCTCTGATAATATCTGCCAAATTAAGAAGTTGATCAACGAAGCACAGGAGAAGCGATTTTTCACGGTGAAACAAACGCCGCAGTTATTTTTTTCATCTTGCTTTCTTCCTTTTAAGAAGCCGTTTTCGCTCGGGAGCAAAGATTTCGATGCACTGAGGGTGTTTCATACTGTGTCCAAGATTCGCCGCGGGAATTCAATTAAATTCAGTGATGTTTCACTACTTGCTAATATGATATAAGTTTTTTTCGCGTGTCATATAAGAGAAGGAAGCAGTGTGCTACTCTGCTTAGGTGAATTGAAAGAGCTGCCATGTCGTTTGACTATTTGAGTTGGCCGTTGTAGCGTATCCTTGAGTACGTAGCATATTGGTAACGAAAGTATGATCAGCGAAGAAGGGTCATCACAAATTCCTCACTATATTATGTTTACGGCGCGGGCACTCGAGTGTGTATGTATATATTAGTTAACAAGCAATTTACAAAACTAGAGCACTCAGAGAGCGAGCGCATACCTCCGCGCATACCAAAATCTAATCATTTTTGCCCTTTATTAGTGTTACAGCTTCAGTAATTTTTTTGAAGATCCGTTCACAACTTTTTGAGTTATGCTGCTAACAAGCATTATGACAAACATGAGTCAAACATACAAACGAACTAACCGATCTGCACCAAAACTTGAGCATTTATGCCTTTTAACATTACTAAGAACTCCGATAAATTTCCTAAAGATCCATTCATTATTTTTTGAGTTATTGTGCTAACAAGCATAAAATTAAAAACAGTGAAACGAACGAACAAACTAACGGATCGTTGCAAAAATTTGGTCATTTACTCTTCATAACATAACTAACAACTCGTGTGAATTTTATAAAAATCCATCCATAACTTTTTGAGTTATAGTATTGAGAAAAATGAGGCAGACAAACAAACAAACAAAGGGATGCACTGATCACCAAAAGTTAATCAACCGTTCCTCTTAACATATCTAACAATCCCTGTAAATTTCGTCAAAATCGGTCCATAACTTTCTGAGTTATCTTGATGTCTGACAGATTCACAGACAGACAGAGAGACAAATCCGACGAAAACATAACCTCCTTGGCGGAGGTAATTAATGTCATGCTAAATAGTAATTGTATCGAGAAGTCGAAAAAACTGGAGGACCAGGAATCGGAGTTTGAACTTCGTGCATCCGACTCCGTCACCCTGTCTCTCAGCGGTAGCGTAGGTATAAGTTTGTACATTATCCCACTGCGACCATGATTTTGTCTTGAGCTGAAATTACACAATTGAGTAGAAGACTCCCGAAGGAAAATGCAAAGTTGTTCCTGAAAACGGATCCATGAAGAAGCGGAGAGGGAAGGAATTGGGGAGGGGGGTCTTTATAGTAACTGTTTTGTGCCGTCATTTAATAACGGCCCGGCCACTGTGTTCTCAATAACGAACACTTTCCCTATACTTCACACTGTGCGGGCATATAGAGTTGGCTAAGATTACATAACCCTTGATGCAGAATTTAGCATTCTACTAGAATTTTTCCGTAATAATGGTTATCCTACAAAGCTCGTAAACTCCTGTATACGTACTGTAGGTTTCTGGACGGTAAATTTCAATTTCCCAAGCATGCACCTTCTCAGAATTCCACCCTAGTAACTAATAGGTATCTTGTTTTGCTTTATTTTGGAAAACAGTCCGAAAAACTTGCTTCTGAATTGAGGACGCTGTTACAAACGTATTTTACTAATCTCAACTTTCATATTATCCGAAAAAACTCGTCCACCTTATCAAGCATGTTCCGGTACAAAGATACGATTCCGGTGGGTATGCGGTCCTGTGTAGTATACGAATTTAGTTGCTCACAGTGTGATGCCAAGTACGTCGGTTCTACTGTACGTACGTTGAGAAACTTGATCGCAGAACATACGGGTCGCAGTTGTCGTACCGGAGCCTTACTTTGTCATCCTCCCCATTCTGTTGTGCTCAACTATTGTGAGCAGTGTAACGTTTTAGTTGGTAGTGATGATTTTCGCATTTTATCTCAAGGGCGCTGCTTCCTTGATGTGAGAATTTTAGAATATTAGCATATATTTAGATCGAAACCAAGCCTCAATGACCAAACAAGCGCTTTCCCCCTTGCAATTGTTAACACTTAGTTTTTATTTTCTGTCTTTTTGATCTTGAGATTGTACATACATATTTGATAACAGCAGACGATCCTGTGTTTTTCCAAGTATTTTATTGCTGAAGATGACCTGAATTTGTGGTCGAAACGTCCAATATGAGATTTTATTCATTAGTACTCGTTTTTATATACCTTATCTGTAACCTGCGGGAAATAGCGCTTAGAAAGACGCCCCAATACACAGAACAATGCAAGAAGTGCCATCGTACCTCTATGTCTTTATCAAGACACAGGTGTGAACTCTTTGCTGGCAGAACAAATGCGAGTTTTGCAGGTGACATCAGAATACCTAAAGAGGTTAGACGAGGTGTAAGGTAGACGTACTGCGTAACGGCATACAGGGTTAAGCGGCAGCCATTACTGTAGTTTAAACGGGGTGACTCAAGTTAGAAGCGCTGCCTCAGGTCAAACTAAGGTACGCGAAGACATTAATTAACCTTGAAATTTCGACGGGTCTCGATAGTAATTAATTATTTAGCTTGTTTTAAGAAAAAGTTCCTATATGGGTTTCATTGCACTTGAGGAAGCGTATTTAGATTAGATAGGCGGACCTAGACGAACCAACAGGCCTATTCTTGGAGAGAGACCAGGGCTTACGCCCCGGCCCTGATGAGCTATTGCCATTGTGTTAGCAGAATATAGATGACTGAGGAAAGAAAGGGGGAAGATCTCAGCCATAAGTCGGTCATGCTTGCAGGCCAGTGCAATTCATAGCCGCTGAACTGCGGAGCTTTAGAATTTGTGACTCCTCTAGGATGTCCTGCCACGATGTTTGGGGATCACGCACCGAACGGTCCCGAGTGCCTTCTCCGTAGGGGGGATGTAGCATCTGGCCGTAGTTACTGCTGAGAAGGTTAGTTTTGTAGAGTTAGGTAGGATCTCTAAATTTCCTTTTCTATCTCGCGAGGTGGGCTGCCGATCGAGGTGACCGACTTTTTCTGCGGGGCTCTTACCTCACCCGTGCGGAGGGCCACAGAAGGAACCGTCCGCACGGACGCTTCTTTCTTCTGTCTTCTTGTCTTTTCGTCCTTCATCTTTTGCCACCTGAGCACAACGTTGTGGTTCCGGCTGTAATAAATCATCTTAAATCGCTGTTGTCTTCGTATCAGAAATAGCGGGACAATACCAATAGAATAATAGCTAATTATCCCGTGGGACGTGTTCTTTGCTGTGGAGGATGTCTTTCCCAAGCTATTTGTTGGTAGTCATCGTGCTTGACTGAATAAAGTTTCTTTGTCGGCAGGTTCACGTGGTCCACGTGTCGTCACCCCCGTCGGGGAAGGTTCTGGTGGTGCTCAAGGGGTCCCCGAGGCCTGCATCCTCGTCAAAGGTGGCCTTGTTACTCCACTCATCGCTTCGTCGAGGTGCGGTCTTCACCGTCACTGCGCCTGAGGACACCGCTCTGAAACCCCCCGTCGTGTTGGTGGGTGCAGCGGAAGGTTCTTAAAGCTAATAACAATGGTAACCCCCTCCCTCCAGGGTGCTGTGGAAGGTTCCTTAGTTAATAACTATGGGAGTGATCCCCCCCCCCCTCCGGGGTGCTGCTGGTGGGTGTTGTCGAGGTTGATTCCTAAGAGTAACCCTCAAGCAGCTGTGAACTCTGAACATTTCGCCATGTTGTACAAAATTTCGTATTCTATGTTGTAGCTATGTTGTACCAGTGAGCATTCTTTGCAGTAACAGATATTGCGCTGCTTAATAGCTCACCGCTCCAGTGGTGAATTTTGATCTGCTGGAATTTCGTAGCGAGTCCATTAAGCTACTTAGGCTTACATTACTCTATGCGGAAAATGCAAAGGAGTCCTTATTGAAGAGGCCTTTCAAGTTCGCTCTTAAGTCAGTCAATTAGCTATTGGAGAAGACGAAGAAGGAGTGAGCGAGCATTCTATTAGATTCAGCAAATTATTTTGGGTATAGAGGTAATGTGACTATGGATGTTTCTGCGTATCTGTTCCGACTTTTCGCTGCTGGCGCACGACCGGTCGATCCTTTCGAGACGAGACCCGTACCTTCCGATGCGCCGAGACGCGGTCACAGAGATTGTATCTCTTACGATGAGTCCGTGCCAGATGCAGGATATCAGATGCCGAACATCATCGATTACATTAGCAATTGCTGCAGACCATAAATAGGTACTGGTAGAGGTAGCGAGTTGGTGAGTGCTCTTATGACACAGTTGCAGCGCGCGTCTGCTCTTCATTCCTTTCAACCGAAGCAGTAAAGTGTTACCCAGTTCTGGCTTGGAGGACGTCTCGGAATTGGCGGGCTGAAGATCGCTGCTACGGCAGATGGAACTTCATTGATGATTGATGACTTGAAAATCATGAACACAGCAGGCCTCTTTTTATAAATGAAATCGTGCGGGATATCATTTTATTTTCTGAGGCGTTTACAATACACAGTATATTTCGACGGTCAAATTTACTTGGTAGACTGCATTTTCTAGCTCAGCTTAGTCCAAGCATTATTCTCGTTAGGTACATGAAATTGTTCATGGCACTGAAAGTTCACTGAGGCAAGTCTTAATTATGACGTCATAGAGATCTGGCGAAAAGCAGAGGTGCGCTTAGAAATTGCGCGTCCGTGCGTCCTAACTCCTTATGACGGGACCACACTATGACAGTAGCAAGCACAACTTAACTACGCGAGGATGTACAGCTAGCACGTCGTTCGTGCTACCTTATCTATGCTACCGGGTTGAAATATACATCAGAACGACGTGCGAACTACACATTCTCTGCATCGAATTGTGGTTGCGATTGTCTACTGTGTCTCAAGCATGACTGTGTCTCCGTGGCCCTGGGGGCTTTAGTAACAACAGCAACACCCTCCTCCTCCTCCCTCGGTTCCTTATGCCGACACGCCCTTCAACTTCTCTTTAGGGTTATCTTTGATACCGACTTTCATTGTGTAAGCGGGGCGACGTGTGAGCTGAATGTCCGTGGAGAAGTTGTGTGAACGATTATATCCAGTTTAATATCACTTTCGATCGCCAAATCAAATGCTCAAATGTTGCAACATCCCATTCCCTGCCACAATATGTTTGGGTATCACGCACCCAAAGGTCCCGAGTGCCTTCTCCGCAGGGGATGTAGCATCTGGCCGCAGTTCCTGCTGAGAAGGTTAGTTTTGTAGAGTTAGGTAGGTTCTCTATATTTTCCCTTCTGTTCCGCGAGGTGGGCCGCCGTATGGTGGTAAGCGACCCATCCTATGGGACTCCTATCTGCTCCCGTGTGGGGGGCCACGGAAGGGACCCCCCGCACGAGTGTTCGCTTTCTTCTGTCTTCTTCTCTTTTCGTTTTTCGTCTCTTCTGCGCCGCACGGCTCGGCGATTTTGTTCGACCGAGTCGTCTGGAGTTGGAGATGCTCGCGCCTTATTTCCTGCCAGACATGGTGCACCTGGCCAAGATTGTTCTAATAGAACTCATTTGAGTTCGACTAAACTTCTATATCATACAAAATTGGATCGCTGTTATATAGTCTTTGTATCTAATACGGCTGGAAAACCCACTATATAATAATGTTGCAACATTGAGTAGAATAGCGAAAAGTTGAGTGACTGAGCAATTTTTGCGATAGTGTGTCCACGCCATAACGTTGCGGAGGTGCGTGGAGATTGGTTCTGACCGCGCAATTTACCCGACCTGAGTGCCATTTAGTCTGCATACGTTCGGGTGAGAGGGTAGGGGATTGTGCGCCGGGAGTACCGATTAGCAGTACCAGTACATACTCGACCCAAGGAGCGTATTCTAGCATGCCCTATCCAGGGTTGCTAGCAGTCTGGAGAACAGGGAAAAATCACCCAGGGAAATGAGAGAAAACTCAGGGAAAAAGGGACCAGGAACCATAAAACTCAGGGAATTTTGCAAGACAGTGGAGGGTGTTCTACTGTTCTACGTAGGGTTATCTCTCTGAATGTGGCGTTCCCCCCAGAGCCTGAGCCGTATGAGGATTATTTTTCTGCAGTGCTGGGGAAAGGTGGACGACTGTCTAGTTCTATTTTGCAGCGAATCCTATTCATGATAGGAGGGTGATTGGTAACGGTTTCAGTGCCATTCAGCCCATTCTTGTTGAATGATGAAGGAAAATGAACAATCTTACATTCAGGGAGATTTAGGCAAACTCAGGGAAAACTCGCTAGACACCATGCCTATCCCCATCAGGATGTCATTAGGTTACTCTAGCACCGCAGAGGTTGTTGCATTTGGCCGCAACGCCTGCTGTAAGGTTAGTTTCCAAGGTTTGGTAGGAATTTTACCTCTTTGCTTGGCGCCTTATTTTCCTGCCAGAAGTAGCGCTCTGGCCAACCGTATCATCCTGGCAAGAATGGGAGGCAAAATAATTTTTAAAATATTTCTGCAAAGTTTCACCGCCCTGGTTACTTTTGTGCCAGGGGTTTTACAATAAGAACTATAATGATAACGGTAATAATCCTGTGTCGCCAACTAACGTTAGAAGTAACCTACTAACGCCTTCTGTCCCGTTTTATGGACGCTAATAATAGCGCCATCTTTGCGATAAACAAATTTTTACTTTCTTGTAAAAATAACCCTATTAGTACCGTCCAAAAACTGGATGGTGTCCGTTAATCGGTTATTGATTTTTAGTGCTGACTCATATATTCATGTGTGACCCATAGGTGAGTGGGGCTGACAGTGTGCACGGTGCTGGACCCACCGTGGAACACCACCGATCATCCTTCCCCCCACACAAGCTCATCGCCGCTGCCTACACCCAACTGGGGTTTGTGACGTCCTTCACCCGCTCTCACAAGGCTACGCGGATCATCATACACCTTGATGCGGGTGAGTCGTGCGAGTTACTTGTCAGAAACGAAGGTGAACTCGATATGCAACGCTCTGTGCCTGCCTAAACTTGAACTGCGACAGTCTTTAACCACGTAAACTTGGAATGCGACAGTCTTCCACCGCGTAAACCTGAAATGCGACAGTCTTCCACCACGTAAACTTGAAATGCGACAGACTGTAATAAATAAAACTTACGAGCTTGAAATGCCACAAGATTTAACCACTTGAACCTGTAAGACGTGTCTCTTGTTCTCCGCTCTGACGATGCCTAGTAATGATGACGAAGGCAAATAGTCTCTCATTCATTTTCACGAAACACGTTTCCGATGGTTCATTCCAATGCATCTCTGGGAGGACCCTCTCCGCGTCTCTACCTGTCTTTCCACCCTTCCTTTGACTTCCTCAATATAATAATGATAACTCTTCTTTTGACTACCTCTCTCCACTTTCCCGCCTCTCTCCGGTGCCTTTTCTGGCGACGAAGTTCGTAATTAGGCGCAACGACACACACACTAGCAGTTGACTACCTTAACTAACCTGCCGAGCTCACCTAAATACAGTTGAGGGTCGCACTGTTGCTCAGAGAAAAATATACAGAAGTTTCTTCAATTTAACCTTGGGACCTGCTCTGTAGGAGTGGGTCGTGTGATCTTTGGTTCGTGTAATTAGCTCAGCTATATTTCATTGTTCTGTATCTAATCGTGAGATATATTCCTCAGTTCAATGGTCCATGTAGCTAATTGACTCAGTTATGTATTTCATTCTTCTAAAATAAGAACGTCTCCTTTACCGCCAGTTGGCCGCGAGAGCAACTCGAGCACCAGCTGCGACACCTCCGTGGTGCAGATCAGCCCCCTCGCCACCTGCTCCGTCACCAGGCCCGTGCCCCTCGCTGGGTGCTACCACCACACCAACATCTTCCACAGGTACGTCATGACCCGTGCCCGTCGCTGGGTGCTACCACCACACCAACATCTTCCACAGGTACGTCATGACCCGTGCCCGTCGCTGGGTGCTACCACCACACCAACATCTTCCACAGGTACGTCATGACCCGTGCCCCTCGCTGGGTGCTACCACCACACCAACATCTTCCACAGGAACGTCATGACCCGTGCCCCTCGCTGGGTGCTACCACCACACCAACATCTTCCACAGGCACGTTATGACCCGTTCCTGGAGCTCTCTGTCTAGTCCATCCGTCCTTAAATAAGAATTTCTGCACGATACGATTTTTGTCGATGCCCCCAAAAAATTATAGTTCTAGGGAAGCTGGAAGAAGTAGGTAAGTTTCCACTGGGTT
>LQNS02278091.1:830361-846503 GCA_001587735.2 Parhyale hawaiensis | reverse complement strand
TGTGCTCATGCAGGCGAGCGTTGGTATCGGTGTGTGCTCATGCAGGCGAGCGTTGGTATCGGTGTGTGCTCATGCAGGCGAGCGTTGGTATCGGTGTGTGCTCATGCAGGCGAGCTTTGGTATCGGTGTATGCTCATGCAGACGAGCGTTGGTACCGGTGTGCTACATACAACAGAGCATTGGTACCTGTGTCTACTTATACAAGTGAGCGTTAGTATCGGTTGCTGCTTCTTACTGGCGAGCGTTGGTATTAAGCTGCTGCATGCAGATGAGCAGTGATATTAGTCTGCTATTTTCGTCTTCTGTATGCAGGCGAGCGTTGGTGTCATTGCCCTGTTTCTATTAGACAAATTTAGTAATTATTTCTAACCTGAATAAATGTTGTTCATTCACAGTTGCTCTGGTCAGGAGTGTTATCAGTGTGCAGTCTGTCGTATACATGTAATTCCATCCTTATAGAAAAACTGCTGATCACTAGGTTGTAACTGCAAAATATGCACGCATATGCTGTCCATTTGTATGACTGAATATTGATTTTCATAGTTTATACTAGTGAAGTCTATGCATAGGTATCATATTGTATGTAAGAAATCAAAATTCAGTCATACAATTCGACAGAATATGCGTGCTTATTTTGCAAAGTCACAACCCTAGTGATCACTAACGAGGCTGTCTGGCCTTAGCCCAAGAACGTCGAGTTTCGTCGGGGATTGTGGAGTAGAAGGTGGACGCCTTCGGAGTTAACTCTCCGACTCCTTCTCCTGAAGTGTGATAGAAGTATTTTGCACTTTTTTAGATGTATAGCTATATTCGAAATTGTAATTGCTACATGGTGCTAATAATTTAAGGTATTGCAAATGTTAAAAAAAATGTTTTTTGACTCACGCCGTTTTCGGTTTGTGTTTGTTCGAGTCGACTGTCTTTCTAAGTGTGAAGTACCGCATGCGAAGGCATCGGAGTCGGATTCCTAGAAATATCAGGAGTCGGATTCCCAGTGAGGCTCACATAAGGTCCATGAGTTGGGCTTGTATCATTCGCCTCTGCAACTCGTTAGTCAATTATTCATTGCCCTTCAAGCAGTGTTATTTCTACCAAAAAAGTGAATTCTTTAGGGTTTCGGGGTTAACAGTATAAGGCTCTACTAATCTTTTGATTTCTCGTAGGGATGATATAGTTCGTAATAAGGGGACCTGGGCCGCAAAGGATTAACCAAGTCCACGTTTGTGCAGATCCAAGACGACAGCGCAGGGCCGAACCGTCTGCCCCCCGCAACTCTGGCTACGACCTCTCCGCCAACTCGGGCTCGACTACCCCCTCTTCTCAGGCCCCCATGACCGCATGACGATTCTCCCGCCGCCTGCAACTCTTCATGTTGCAGCGGGTACTTACGATGCACCATCACCACCCTCATCACCACCACCATCATCACTTCCACCACTCCCCCGAGGAGCCGAGAGTTAGTGGGCCCCCGGCGGTGGGTGGATTTTCGTCAAACGTTCCGTCCATGGCAGCTCCAGGGTTTGATGAAGTGGTGGTGAAGTCGCCACCGCAAAGAAGCGGCAGGAAGTCGTGGGGTGGTGCCCACTGCGGCTGCCCACACCGGCAGCAGAAGCGATGCAAACACAACTGCGGCGGTGGTGCTGGCAGTCCCGGGAGCCGATTCCGTCGTCCTGTCTATGGCTTCAAATCCAAGAAGTGCATTGGAAAATTTAAGAAGTCCGCCAAGTTGAAGAAGACCAAAAGTTGTGAGCGCTCGAGTCGTACGGAGAAAATGGAGAACAGGTTGGAGCTGAGCACACAGAGCGATGTGGTTAGAATAGAACTGGAGAACGTGACGAAATTCCACCTCAGGAATCGAGAGTATTACGTACCGCGCGGACCCACGCTGCAGAACGAAGGAGAAGCTGAATCGAACTTTTCTCATCCAACCCTAGGTGGACGGAAGGGGTCGGAGCAGCTCGAGTCGAACCGCTCCTTCAAGAAGAAGCGCCAGATCTCTCAGTGCTACACGCCTCCGAGCATTACTGTGTTCAGTATTGCCGATCCAAAAAAAGATGCAGCTGGTCTCGCTAAGCTTCAACTTGAGCGGCAGTGCAGTGAAAGTAGCGCATCAAAAGCACTTAAGCAGGGATCCGTCGCACTAGCGCGGCATTCTTATCCATTAGAGCCTGAGGACCGCAAAGACGGACCTTCCAAATCTCAAAACAAATCAGAAGATTCCCAAAGCGTCACCTGCTCTGATAAAATAAAGTGTGGCGTAACGATGAGCCAGAACATTAGTCCTGATGTGCTTCCATTAGTCCATGCTGCTGTGCGTGAGGTGCCACTGCAGTCTGTCAGCCACTGCGTACCCGGCTCGAAGCAAGGTGCAACTTCCACCGCGACGAGTACGGATGTCAAGGTCGAGAAAGAAAGTCGCCATTTCGATACAGGTCGGTTCAGCCGAAGCGAAACGGACGATACAGATACCACTGAGCCTAAACCCAAATGTGTGGAGTTTATTCGCCAGAGTTTTGAAATGGAACCGCCTGTAAAAGAAAAAGAAGCGTCGCGATTATCTGCAGTGGCGCAAGGCAGTCCCAACGGAGGTGCTGCCTCTGCCCTGGCACCGTACCCGCTCTTCTGGTCCCGGAAAGGAAAGCTAGACAACGCTCCGAGTGTCTTGCAGGACTATTAACTCTTGGTACAAAAGTGGCTGAAGGACGTTAAGTATTTACAAAAGCAGAACCCGTGTCCTGGAGGTAGAATATGTAGAGAGCTGACCAGCAGAGAACAGCTCTATACCAATGGTTCAGGAAAAAGCGACTTAACCACCATGGAGATGAGTCCGTGTGAAATACTGGAACTAGACGACAATGCAGGCAGCATGTTTAAAAAGACTTCTTCTTGTGAGGTCTCGGAGATCAGTCTGACCGGTGGCTCCCTATCGACTAAGCTCGCTGTCTTGCCTCTTATGATGAGCCTAATCTGCTTTTAATTTGTTGCTTATCTGATGTGCGGACGGCACTTGATGGAATTGGAATTACCTGAGTATGGACGGCGGATGACGAAATCGGAATTACCAGAGTGGAAACGGCAGATGACGGAATTGGAATTATCTGAGTATGGACGACGAATACCGGAATTGGAATTATTTTGTGTGCGGGCGGCCAATGAAGGAATTAAAAGACGCTCGTCTGTACCGGAAGTGAGTCAGCACTTCGCGTCACTGCAAGTTCGCACTTCCTCTGTGTTGTTGGCGCGAATTGGGCGTTGCTCCTCAACCGCCAAAAATGATCGTTGGCATACTACTACTAGTACTGCTACTACTACTAGAGATGGTCTTTCTGCATTGCAGAAAACGAAGATTGGACTTTTGACAGACAAATTAATGCTTACGCGTACGCACGCGATTTTTTTAAACAAAATTGCGGCCGCACTTACCCATATTGAAAAAAAAAAAACATTCAGTGCTTCATAAATTTTGAAAAAATTCAGATTTGCGGAGTTGTTGAGATTTCCAAGAAACTGGAGAAATTGTGAGTGAAAAAAAGTACTCTTTTTCAATGATCGTCACGTACACATTCTGAACTATAAAATAAATGCGTCCAATAGAACCATGCGTGTCATCTGGAACGTAATAGGGTAACTTATGTGTATTCCTGGACACTACTGAAAAGCTACGCCGATGAATTCGCCTCACGCCCTAAGGCTCCAATATTTTAGTGTATCTCGTAATGGTAATCGAACTAAAAACAAGAAGTCAGTACCGGGTCTGTGTTGTTCCTTTATTAGATGCCATAACGTTTTTTTTTTGTTTGTTCTCTATTATGAGCGACTAGTGACTATCTGCTTAAGGTTATGTGTAATCAGCGCAGTTCTCTAAAGTAAACGGGTTCTATCAATATTAATTACGTATTTAGCTTATGATGTAGTACTAGTTGTCCGAAATAATATAGTGACGTGTAGTGTTACCCGCGCAGGTGTAGTATTTACCATGCAGGCATAGTATTTACTGTGCAGGCATAGTATTTACCATGCAGGCATAGTATTTACCATGCAGGTATAATATTTACCATGCAGGCATAGTATTTACTGTGCAGGCATAGTATTTACCATGCAGGCATAGTATTTACCATGCAGGCATAATATTTACCATGCAGGCATAGTATTTACCATGCAGGCATAATATTTACCATGCAGGCATAGTATTTACCATGCAGGCATAGTATTTACCATGCAGGCATAATATTTACCATGCAGGCATAATATTTACCATGCAGGCATAGTATTTACCGTGCAGGCATAGTATTTACCATGCAGGCATAGTATTTACCCCGCAGGCATAGAATTTACTGTGCAGGCATAGTATTTACCGTGCAGGCAGTAGTTACCGTGCAGGTAGTATTTACCGTGCAGGTAGTATTTACCGTGCATGTAGTATTTACCGTGCAGGTAGTATTTCCCGTGCAGGTAGTATATACCGTGCAGNATTTACTGTGCAGGCATAGTATTTACCGTGCAGGCATAGCATTTATCGTGCAGGCGTAATATACACCGTGCAGGCGTTGTATTTACCGTGCAGGCGTTGTATTTACCGTGCAGGCATAGTTGGTATTTACCGCGAAAGCATATTATGTTCCTTGCAGGCATAGCATATGCCGTGCAGGCATAGTATTTATCGCGCAGGCATAGTATTTACCATGCAGGCATACTATTTACCACGCAGGTATAGTATATACCGTACAGGCATAGTATTTACCGTGCAGGCATAGTATTTACCGTGCAGGCAGTAGTTACCGTGCAGGTAGTATTTACCGTGCAGGTAGTATTTACCGTGCATGTAGTATTTACCGTGCAGGTAGTATTTCCCGTGCAGGTAGTATATACCGTGCAGGTAATATATACCGTGCAGGTAGTATTTACCGTGCAGGTAGTATTTACCGTGCAGGTAGTATTTACCGTGCAGGTAGTATTTACCGTGCAGGCAAAGTATTTACCATGCATGCACACTGTGGTGCACCGTACTGGCATAGTATTTACCGCGCAGGTCGGCAGTTTTTGTTCTTCTGTAAGCATTTTTTGTGTGTGTGTTGGTAATAATATCTGGAATATTTTTATGACCTTAGTAATATTCTACTGCGGTAATTAAAATTTAGTGTTTATGGTAAGGATTACGGTATGTGCGCGTGTTGGTAATAATATCTGGAATATTTTTGTGACCTTAGTAATACTTTACTGACTGCAGTTGATTGTTCACCGTAAGAATTATGCGCATGTCTTGGTAATATCTGGATCATTAGTGTCGATGTGTTGTTATTATTATTATTATTATTTTGTTTGCATAGGTGAGAGTTTTACGTGGAATTGATATATTTGGAGAATACTCGAAAGCTTTCTTTCTTTCTTAATATTTACGCATCCGAGAGCTAAATTTTGTCTCGCCTGTGAGAACAGAATGCAATTATCGTTGATTTTCATCATATTACGGCAAACTTCCTCTTTCCATGATTTCTTTAGTTTTTGTTTATATACGATCGCATAAGAGCGCGCTTTACTGGAAAGTGATCTGTATGAGCGCACGTCATAGAAAAATGATCTATATGAGCGCACGTCATAGGAAAAGGATCTGTATGAGCGCACGTCATTGGAAAATTATCTGTACGAGCGCATGTTATTGGAAAATTATTTGTTCGAGCGCACGTTATTGAAATGTGACCTTTAGGAGTAAACGGTATTGGAACGGTCGCCTACAAGTGCACGGTATTCGAAAATTTCCTTGCACGAGTCCCGTTGATTAAAAAAATCGCTTACACATATGTGGTGTCAGAAATCGATCTGATCTGAAGGCGAGGTCTTTCAAAACTATGACCATACCTAAATATATGATGTAGATATGAACTATGACCGCTAGATTTGCAGTGACACGAAACGCACCTATTAGTAATTGTAGGTCAATGTATCCTATGTATGATGTAGCAGTGTGGTTTGAAGAAGCAAGCTGATGAATAAACATCATTCTCCTCACCCACTGTCTGGTAATAGACCTATAGAACTTCACGTGTACTTTGTTGGTCTACAACTCCCATCGAACTCCGGGGCGTCTTCTGCTGCTGCCTGCCATCGGGCGGCCAAGCGGAACCCAACCTCGTAAGCCCGCAATTTCCTTATGATATCAGAAAGGGGGTGCAGTTGTTCTTTCTACATTTTCGAGTGGCGGTGTACCTATGTCGGATTTCCACATTTTCGAGTGGTGGTGTACCTATCCCGGATTTCAACGTTTTCGAGTGGCGGTGTACCTATATCGGATTTCCACGTTTACGAGTGGTGGCGTACTTCTCCTGGATTTCCACATTTTCGAGTGGCGGTGTACCTATGCCGGATTTCCACATTTTCTGGCGGCGATATACCTATACCGGCCAAACTTTGACGCTGCTGGTGTTACGGGTGAATGTGATCGAGTGTGGCGACACGTCTTGGACGGATGTACACGTTGCTGTTGTAGAAACCCTTTTGGGTTGCTCTCGCAGGCGTAGCGATTTCTTTTTGAACATCTTTGTTACGGAAAAAAATCGTACGAGTGACGTGTTTTTTCGTCCAGACTTCTCCAAGCTTTGGCAATTTCGTTTCAATACTATGCCATATTATTATGACGTAGACGGGCAGTGGGGAAAAAAAGGCACTCATCGCGCCATTTTCGCCACTTTCAGACCGAACGAATCGAGCACACCAAGTTGTGGCATACCCAGCGCTCGACAGACAAACGTAGTAGCTAGCAATCGTGCGTTTGCTTCCTCGATGTCTTGCCGTTCCTACGAAGAGAAGCTAAGATTCTCTGCATTACTGCATCCGTGGTCGTGACGTTAGAGATTAATTCGTCAGCTGTTTTCACCCAAGTCAGTTTTGTCGGGATGGGTTATATTCATGGGGGTCACTTGCGGCTGGTGCCGACCTGTAAGGGCCCTCGCATTTGAATGTTTTCTTCCAAGAGGTTAATTGTTGACGTGTTCTCAATGCAAGGACTTGGTTATCAGCTTTTCTTTGTTCGTGCATTGTGTCGGCTTACTATGATTTGTTCTTCCGGCTCAGTAATATGCTGGCTTACATTTATCTTGGAGGGTCAGTGAACTTCTCTCTAAAAAAAAATGTGGGCCTCAGCGTGCACTTACAAATTCAACCATTCTCGTTTTAGATAATAAGGACGTTGCCCGCATATCGCTCCTGTCGGCACTTAACACCGACTTTACTCAAATTCTAATTGAATTTAACTTGAAATGAGAGCCAGCGAACAGAAAGGCGAGTCAGCCCACGGCACCCCAGCACATCATATGTGTGTACACTTGTCTATGTCTCAGTAGAGCCAAAGTGGGATGGGCAGCCGTCCACTAGAAGAACTCATCTGAGTTTGCATTAAACCTGAGACTATCCTGCGGAAAAGCTCAAACAAAAAACCATTGAAAATTCGGCACGATGATAGTATTTCTCTGCTGGTAATCCTTCTACTGCTACTTTCGTAATGGCTGACGATTCATCTCTTGCACCACGACTACAAAAACTGAGCTAGCGTCTACATTGTTTTTTCCTACTCATACCGAAGCAGTTTACAGTATTGGAAGTAAGTTCATTCCCTATATCTAGTTTTACTCTTTATGCACAAAAGCTCTAGCAGCTTTACAATGCTGAAAGAGGTACGTAACTAATTGGATGTTAACCCTGTCTAGTCGAATGTTCTAAATCGACTTTTCAAGCTCTCCTCTTTCCATGTTGATTGCTCTACTAGTGCTGTCATTCTCCCATGTTACCACTGATGACGACAGACCTCTACACCCGAAATCTCAAAATAGCTATCGAGTTTTGATGGTTCCACACCAACGTGAGACATGGTAAGTAGAAAATAGCTCTGTGTAGCCGGCGGTACGTCCAAGCGTTGAGTCCAGGTACGTGCTTTCATTCAATGTCATTATTATTCTTGCACTGAATGAAAACTTGGTATGGTTGTCCAGAGTCGTCACTCTTGGTCTATGCTCGTGCTTTGACCGATTGATACATTTCAGCATGCGTACGCCCTTCGTCGCAGAATATGGCCTGGTCGCTCCAGATCTCGACGAGCGCTCGGTCATATTTTGCTACCTGTATCGTAGCCAGCGGTCCTGGTTCTAGAACATGGCCTAATCACTCCAGATTTCGACGACCGCTGAGCTATACCTTGCAACCTAGATTTGCGTGAACTAGCGGCCCCAAGCCATCCTATGCCCTGTGAAAAATTACCATTGTCATGCCTGCGAAAACTGCCTCCGTATCGAAGAAAACTGCCTCCGTATCGAAGAAAACGTCTAAACTACGATGACTGACTAACCTAGTTCTAAAATTAATTAATTTAGATTGTACAATATAATATGTACATAGATCACATTCTAGTTCACTTTGAGATATATGCGTCCGTACCTGATGTTTTCGAAACGACCTGAATTTCTTAATATACAAAGGATTTTAGTATAAAACTAAAACTTTACTTCTTAGTACATTTGTATTACCTTTTCATTGCGTAGGTGCAAAGTTCGTATGTGTAGGTATCGGTATGCAGTGCATGCGTGCCAATTGAATATTAATTATTGAAGAAGTCAACAAAGAGATAAGCAATTTTGTCTTCTAATAATATCGCCTCCCCCCCTCCTCCTCCTCCTCCAATCCCCTCTTCATGTAGTCCGATCCATGGATGACGTACCTGCTTGTTAGCAACACCTTGGATTCTTCTCGTATTTTAAGTTAATGTGATTATGCTGCCAATTGGCAGTTTTGGGTGTTCGGTTATTGATAGACACATTCTGTTAACTACTATAGCCTTTTGTTGGTTAGCTATCATTATCGAGTGCCCGAAGCTGAGAACATTGGACAGTGATATCGATAACAGCAAATAAGAAAAAATTATTTAACATTAGCGAAGAGCCTCGTCGAAACAAAAATGACAAGTGCCTAAAAAAATGCAGGATCAAGTCTTTAGCCGAAGCTGAAGGTAAAAATGGAAAATATGAAAATAAAAAAAAAAAGAATCAAACGCGCAAAAGTAAACGACTGAACCTGAGATCTAACGGCTTCTAATAAGCCTTCCAACTTCAACGGGGCCATCCATCTTGTTCCTCTGGCGACTCTTGCCCAAATTAACAACCGCTGATACTGGACAGAGCGCATCGGTCCAGTGTAAGCGAAAACTGAATACGTAAGCGTTTTAGAGATCTTGTTCCTTCGTCGTATCTGTTCAGCAAACGTAAAGGATTGGAGCTAAAGTGTTTCAGTGTGTCTGAAAAAATGTTGGATCAGCTAATGTTAATTGAGACTGAATCTCAGGTAGAAAAGAAACGGAGGAAACAAAAGGACTTGCGAATGAGTTTTTTTAGGGTTATCTTTGTGTGCCGGAGATCCCGCCACCTCTCCCTTTTTTCTTCATTGAAACATTAAGGTTATGTCTTTGTTTATGGTGGTGCTTCAAAGGGAGAAAACTGGAAGGGGCGTTAGGGTGTAGGATGAATGAATCCAAGGTTCATGTGGACAAGTGTGTATTTTATGTGTGGATCGGCCTACATCTGCTGTAATAAAAGTAATATAACATTGCGTTTACCGTTGTTTAGTGTACGAATAACTTATATAGAATAATTATAAGATAGATCAATGAGTTGTTGATGAGAGAAGATTATATGAAAGTAAAGCCCTCTCTGCCCGTTTGTTTTTTTTTTTTTTTTTTTTTAAGAAGCAAATAATTTTCCTGGTGACTTTTGAGGCGGAAACAATAGGTAATTTGCCTGGTGACTTAGCTCGCATAAAAATGAAGTTATTTCGGTGGAAATTTTTTTTTTTACTAACAGTAAGAGCGACCATTGGGCTCGTTTTGCCCATAAGTAACTACTAGGTTACAGGGAGTGGCGCCCCATGAGGTAATTTGTGCTTGGCCTTCAGAACACGTTTCTTTCTGTGCCACCTTTACTTCTCCTTCTTCCTGTTCCTTACAAATAAATTCACTACTGGTTTTTGATACTCTTGCCTCGACCTGCTGGAGCTGTGCTTGGCGTTCCTTCGTGCGTGGATTTCTCTTTGTCGGTGCAACGACGTTCCTTTCTCATGAACCACTAGTCTAGTGACGTGGAGACTTATCTACTAGGTGCTATAGCAATATTACCTCTAGTGATGATAATAATAACACTATAACATCAATTTGAAGAAAGATAATCAGCACACAGATAGCTTTAAAATTGCGCCCACTTTTGATGTGTGGATGAAACTTTCGTATCAGTGATTCGCACAACATCAAGAAATTTAATATAGCTAGTTCACTGTGAAGAAACTTTTCATCTACTAGCGGAAATTTTGATAATATTTATGATTTCATCTACTAGGGGATATTTTTATCACGCTCATTCGATTTGATATACCAGCGAAAGTTCTGATAAGGGTTATTCGATTTCAATTGTTCTCTGTATTCGAACCAAATAAGTGAAGACGTTTGCTGGGACAGGGCTGGCCGGAAGAAGATGCGTCGACGTTACTTAGGGCAACCTCATGGAAGACACGCAAATATGCGGCTTGCAGATACCTTGTAACGCGTAGCATGTTATAATCAGTTACTCGATGAACGGTCTAACGCTTAGCGTTCAATAATCAGTTATTCAAACACGTTGGAATACGTTTCTTCCAATAATCAGGTACGCTTTGACGTTGGAACACTTCGCATCCCGTAATCTGGTACCCATTGACGTTGGAACGCGTCGCATCCAATAATCCGGTAGACGATTGACGTTGGAACGCGTCGATTAAAAAATCAGGTGCCCATTGACGTTGGAATCTGTCGATCCAATAATCAAGTACCCCATTGACGTTGGAACGCGTCGCGCGCCATCCAATAATCAGGTACCTCGTTGACGTTGGAACGCGTCGCTTCCAATAATCAGGTACCCCATTGACGTTGGAACGCCTGGCATCCAATAGTGAGGTGCATCATTGACGTTGGAACGCGTCGATCCAATAGTCAGGTACCCAAGGAATTTCATGCGTTTTGCAGCGCGCTAAACGAAAGCGAGAGTGTGCAGCCGACAGAGCTGGGCTACATTGGTCTGCCAACGTTCAGCGTTCTGTGCCTGTTTGAGGGGGGGGGGGGAACTCTGTGCCTATCGGAGTGTTATCGCGTGAGACTGGGTTCTTCTGTGGGCTGTGGATTTCCGCGAGGACTTTAGTTTCTATTGGACAAGCGTCTATAAAAAAAGGCGAAGTTTGTTGTCATCCTGATGGTTTACTAGCACTAGTTGGCTCTTGCACTCAATATTATTGATCAGTTGGTTGTGTGTGCGAAGTTGCATTTAGGCGAGATGAAAAGTTCCCACTCTACCCGTTTTGAGCACAGCTCGTGAAGTAGCTAACTGCCTGTGTGTTTACTTTTTTTAGTGTGACGATCGTTGTTTATATAACAGTACCGGCTGATTGCGAACTGGTATTTAGTTTTTACTGGAAGAAATTGGTGTGTTATACCGTTAAAAAGTGCTGTTTTTTTTTCTGCAGAGCAATGATGGCTTTTTGCGCAATAACGTTAACATTCAATTCTCACCGAGACAGAATTACTCCTTTAGAAAGGAAGGGGTGTAATGCTTTTCTCCAGAACAGAGGAATGATATCTCTATACACGCTGTAAATTGCTTATTACTGGGTAAGACTTACTCTATAAAAAAGAGAATGTTTTGCAAATTGCAATTTAGCTATAAAGTATCACAATTTACAGAGTGATAATGCCGGCTAATCGTCGTGAAGTTTGTAAAAACAATAAACTGTGCCCAATCCTTTCCTGTCCCGCTGCGGTGCTCTTACACTAGAGGGGGTTACAGTTAGCTGCCATCTGTAACATCCAGTTTGTATTGTTTCATAGTGTTTTTTGTCGAGTTTGGTACCCTATCTCACCTCATTATATAGTTTATAGCTTTACAGTACTTTTGCTATTTCGATTTTCCCGAAAATGATATCTACGATGCTGAAATCGAAGGCTCGACTATATTTGCTTAAAATCACTGAAGAAAGCTGTACAAAAAGTAGATCATCGCTCGTTCTATAATTTTGGCAATATTACCTAATCGAAAAATTCAGGGAAAAACTGGTGTCTGTTGGAGAGAACATCGCATAACTCGGCTTTTTTTCCCAAAAATTCCGTTTGGGTGATATTGGGAATCGGTCTTGGTATCAAGCGCAGCCATAGCGGCGGTGTCTCATGGAGCTTCTCTCCCACGTCTATCTTTCTCTTCTCATCTACTTTACCAAATGGTTTTCCCGCGTTTTTTGACATGTGCGCGCTGTTCTTAACGTGGCAAATTTAGACATGTGCGCGCTGTTCTTAACGTGGCAAATTTAGACATGTGCGCGCTGTTCTTAACGTGGCAAATTTAGTCATGTGCGCGCTGTTCTTAACGTGGCAAATTTAGACATGTGCGCGCTGTTCTTAACGTGGCAAATTTAGTCATGTGCGCGCTGTTCTTAACGTGGCAAATTTAGTCATGTGCGCGCTGTTCTTAACGTGGCAAATTTAAAATGTGCGCGCTGTTCTTAACGTGACAAATTTAGACATGTGCGCGCTGTGTGTTCATAACAAGGCAGAACGCCGTTCCCTTCCTTTCCAAGTCTCGATTTGCCGGAAACGGTGCAGTGAAAAAAGCTGGTAATACTAAAATCCCAATACTTTCAAAGTCCCAACCTGACAACGTAATGTACTCTAGAGTGCCGATTTCTCCCTTGCAACTTTCCCACCTCTGAAACTGTAAAATCTCCCCATATTAAATTTCGCTATTAGGGAATGAGCACCTCTGAAACCGCTGAAGTCTATCACAGAAGAAATACTTCGCTTCAGAAATTACCACCGCTTCTACCATAAAACTAATCACAGACGAAGTTCCTCCCTTGAGGTATCACACCGAAATCCCAAAAATCTCCCACAAAGGGACTTCTTCCCTGCGGAAATAACCCTCTCCAGAAAAGCCAAACTCCTTCAGAGATGAAATTCCTTTCTTAGGAAATTACCTCCCCAGAAAACTGAAAATCCTACATGGATGGAATTTCTCCTCCTCCCTAGGGAAATTCCCTTCTCAGACACAATTGAATTTCACATGTAGAGAATTCCCACATTGTTGAGAAGTGCAGATTTAGATCTTAAGTACCAGGAAGTAATATTGGTGTGACCTCGTGTAACTCTACTACGTACTACTTATATTTTTCGATGTTTGATGGCTATTGTGTAAGTGATCGAGGTTGCCGATTTATAATTATTGTGTGCTAAAAAAGCTCTTCTGTTACGGGTATCTCTGATCCAGGTAGTTGTAGACTTTATATATATATATATAAATAAATAGAACCTTGTGTCATGTATAGAGTGTCTCAAGAGGATGTAGCAGCAAACCATATTCTCTTTGTTTGTTAACGTTTCTTCTTAGATCTTACCGAAAAAGTTGGATTGGAAGATCCGGTCGTAGCTATAGAAAATCCTGCTTTACGTTGTAATTGGGTAACAAAGCTGACGAAAATTAGGGGGCTAACCTGATGATGATTGGCAGCTACGCTGACGAAGGCGGTGGACATCTAAACTTAAATTTGGTATTGAAAAACCAAATAATATGGGCCGTAGGAGGGTTCCTGCAGCTGTCTCTGTGAGGGTGGCTACATTTGTTGAGTGCAGCCTGCAACTTAAATGTAGGATAAATAAAAAAAAAACTTCTGCTGGTTTTGTTAGGTTTACTGCAGCTGCGCCGTAAGACACCGTAACGGCTTCCCAAGACCCTACTTGATTTGGTTTATACTATTACGCTCAAATTCTGAGCATCGTGCGCTGGGACACTATCGTATAGTTTACTTTGCCTGCCTGGGAGGGGGAGTTGCCATTTTTCTGGTCTGTCTCGCCTTGAGTAGTGCTTGCCACGCTCAAATTATGTCGACGACTTCTTGGTCGTGGTACTTCACGTATTTTGAACGCCGACTGAGTACGGGGCTCCTTGATTACTTCGAACGAAGCCGTCGTGGCCCCTTTATTACTTTGAACAAAGTAGACATTGGTAGCTCTTCTGTTATGGTGAACAAGACGATTGTGGCTTCGAACTGTAAGCATCAAACCAATTGTAGCTGCATCATTATTTGCAACGGACAGGCGGAGGGCCACACTAATATACTGTCTATTCGGAGCAAGTGACCGTATATGTTTACTTCCGTAATGCCATTTCTGCGAGAGCGTTGTACAGTCGCCCGTTAATTAAAGGGTTAATGTTTACAGAAAAATAAGGACAACCGAAGTGCGATCACGATGCGCCACCATTGCAAATCATTCATTATTTCAAGGAAGCTGAATCCATACAATCACAATGTAAATTAAAAGAACCACATGCATCTAACACCTCTGGCAGCTAAATGGATTCATTGCTTAACATCTACGAAGCAGCTTCTTGTATAGGAAAATTATCCTATATTTCATATTGAATCATAGAAAGCAATATCATGCCCTTGGAAAGAATTATAGGTCATCATTGTTGTCAATAAAAAGGAACTACAATGTAATGTGGAAACTGTTATTGTAAAGAATCACTGTTTTCTTTGGAAAAATTACAACACGACTAGTTTATTAAAGAATGATTACAGCCTTCTATGGCTTTAGCAGAAGCACCGGCTGCACAGCAATCAGTGTGGATCTCTACCGTGACTGTGTTCGCTAGCAATCTGCTCAGGGCTCAGTGTCCCTGCGTCCATTGTCGTGGGAGGTCATGCTGTGTTGTAGTCTCACCTTGTTTGGCCAGTGTCCGCTAGGACCCGGTCTAGTTATAGGTATTGATTATTAGAAAAAAGCCCAAGCGGTTTATCCAACGATAAACACAAGGCTAATAATTTGCTTGTGCTTTAAACCCCATTTTATGCAAACCGAAGACTTCTCCGTATGTACCGATCCACAGCCGCTCTATAGGTCTTTTTGCGATCGTCTCATTAACCGAATATTCGGATATACCGTCAGGCATTTTCCCAGTTAGTTCGGTTTATCGAGGCGCCTTGCTGCATTCTACGATCAAGTTTCATCGACTGATTGTTATCGTTGTAGCGAGAGCACGAATTTATTTTCAATTTAAGCTAGGGTGACAATTTGTTCGGGTTACAGACGTATCGCATAATAAAGCGTTCGAGTAACAACTTCTTCGATTAATAGACTATTCGAGTAATAGGTCGTTCAAACATAACGAGTTAGAGTATTTGGTCGTTCAAGTAACGGGTCACCACTGTATCCTATTTCAGTCCTTACACATTCAATGCCAAGCTCTTCTACGGTCTGTACGTGTACGGGTGCTAACTTATAAAGTTCGTTTGTTGTTTGTTTCGTAAGACGAGGCGACGGGCGTGTTTTTTTTTCACTAGCTTTGTATTGATGATTTTTGTTTCCTTTCCTAAGTGAAGAATTCACCAATGCATTGCACTACACCCATGTTGCTGTTTTTTGTAGCCGTCTCCTATCTCATTCGTTAATACTCTGCACTTTTTCTCTGTGAATCTAATGGTGCAATACAATATTGAAATACCTTAACTTGTAATGTTTGTGCCGAAACGAAAAGCTGTGTTACTTCCAACCGACGGTGATTGCTGTAGGGTGAAAATGGTTGCAAGTAACACAAACAATTATTATATACTGTATATATATATATATACACATTTTCTTTAGGTAATTCGTTATAAAAATTGCGTGACCTTTTAATTTCATAGTTACTTGATAGTACATAGTTCCAGTTAGTGCTGATTCTCGACGTTTGAAAATGAAAACAGTCCTTGTAGGTTCCCTGCCACAATATGTTTNTATACATTTTCTTTAGGTAATTCGTTATAAAAATTGCGTGACCTTTTAATTTCATAGTTACTTGATAGTACATAGTTCCAGTTAGTGCTGATTCTCGACGTTTGAAAATGAAAACAGTCCTTGTAGGTTCCCTGCCACAAAATGTTTGGGCATCACGCACACAAGGGTCCCGAGTGCCTTCTCCGCAGAGGATGTAGCATCTGGCCGCAGTTCCTGCTGACGAGGTTAGTTTTGTAAAGTTAGGTAGGCTCTCAATACTTCCCCTTATGTTTCGGGAGGTGGGCTGCCGATCGAGGTGGCTTACCTATTCCCGCTAGACTTC
>LQNS02278091.1:814730-826370 GCA_001587735.2 Parhyale hawaiensis | reverse complement strand
ACACCATTTCTGGGTAGCCATCTTACAGATAACACCATTTCTGGGTAGCCATCTTACAGACAACACCATTTCTGGGTAGCCATCTTACAGATAACACCATTTCTGGGTAGCCATCTTACAGACAACACCATTTCTGGGTAACCATCTTACAGACAACACCATTTCTGGGTAGCCATCTTACAGACAACACCATTTCTGGGTAGCCATCTTACAGATAACACCATTTCTGGGTAGCCATCTTACAGATGACACCATTTCTGGGTAGCCATCTTACAGACAACACCATTTCTGGGTAGCCATCTTACAGATAACACTATTTCTGGGTAGCCATCTTACAGATAACACCATTTCTGGGTAGCCATCTTACAGACAAAACCAACTCTGCTGATATACTCCATTTCTGCGCGATCGTTTGTTGAGATGCCCAACATTCCAACATGGTAGAGCATCTCATCCATGTCTGCCGGATAGCTTGTGGACAACACGAACATCGTAGAAAACCTCACATATTACTGTCGAACAGTTAATGGAGGTTTCCTATTTTTTATCTTCGCACTGTATTGCTATTCCAGCCAATCACTACGAAGGAAGCGTGATTTTTTTTTCAGTCTTGCCCCTTGCACGGTGCCGGTAACATTTTTTCTTTTTAAGGGATGGCAAAACGTTCATTAATAGCGCATTAAGCCATTTCTGTTATTTTTGTCGAAAAATTCCGTTTAATTCATGAAAGAGGCGTCAACAGAGCCAGCTGCGGTAAACCAGGTGCCGCTTTCGTTGTTGCTGTTTTTTTTCTCCAGAGTTTTCACGTGTTGCACTGCACTTGATATTGTGAGCTATCGTCTACTTGAAAAAATTGGAATATTTATAAAAAAAGTTTCGTAAATTATCTTCGTATAGCTATCCGCCATCGATATTTTCTTTGGTGGAATTTTCGATAATCGTAAGATCACCCACCTTAGTAAACATACGGTTATCTTGTACACAGATTTATCCATGTAGTTCATGCTTCTACTTAGTTCAAGTTACTCGTTTACCCTCCGTACATTAGTTACGGGCACAATTTTGTTATCTCTGTAGGTAGGACTGACTGTTGTTTCCTTCTTTTTGTTGATCTTTGAGTTGATGAATCGTATATCGTTATGAAATACTGTATTTTCTACACCTTGAATGTTACCGCTGTTTGCACTAATGAAAATATGTAATGTTTTTTCCTCTCTGTTGATTGTGGGAGTTGACAGATCAATGATAGATCAGCATTTTTTTTACTTTATCGATACGATTTTTTTTTTCATTCGCTGATAAATATTTATTTTGAATGCTTCCTCTTTACGACCGAAGCATACAGAACGAAGAATGTGGTTTAGCAATATTTTGTAGCCGGTCCTGATTGATCTTTAGTTTTGAGAAGCAAAATATATTTCGTAGTCGTCGTAAATTCTATATTATTGCTCTCATTCATTCTTATAGATTTTACAATGAGACCCTTTTAATGCCAGAAAAATTTATGGATTGCAGATTTTGCTCTTGGGTGCCGTCTCTGCTTCAAAAAATTATTTTTAAAAATCGCAAGTTTTTATACCAGATCCCAATAAAAAAAATTTCCGAACGAAAATTTTGGCAAGTAATATTCATACATATATACTTCGAAAGTGCGAACACCGTCGTGTGTACTTGGTGTATTTTTTGTATGCCTAATTAAAAGCGATAGGCTTAACGCAATGCTGAGCCGCTTTCTTGACAGTATATGATCTGTCAAAATATAAACATAAACAATTTATTACGGAGTATTTTTGAACGTCAGCTGCTCAGCACCAGTTCCGATACCATGACTGTGTGGGGCAATTTTCGCCTAACTTACCTGGAAACTTAAAAAAAAAACTGTGTTTGAATCACAGTTGCAGGTCATCACCTTTGTTTTCAGTTGAATAAGTTCGGCATTGGAGAGAAAAATAGAAATTATAATAATATTCGAATATTTTAAATTAAAAATAAAAATAATTTTAATAGTAGTGGAATTTAGACTATCATTTTTAAACTGTTTTTATCACTAAGATCACTAAATGCGCGCAGTACACCTCCATTTCACCTGATTTTCAATGCTGACGATGGAAGTAACGTGTTTTTTATTTGTTTATATTAATAAACAAGAACTTGAATGTTTTTGGCTTAGATCTTAGGAATAAAAAGTGACAAGTATTCTCTTTTTTAAATGTCTATTGCTACTCAGGGATTTACACTATTGTTTAGTCCTCACCTAATTTGTTAATGTATGTTTGGTTATTAGTTGTAATTTGTACAAAGTGGAGCACTTACTGGAGTTGCTGGTGTACTGTGTGGTGGCATTCCCTCTAGTTTTTGGCAATTGATTCTGACGGATTGCTTCTTTTCTTGAAGTTTGATTTCTAGAATGGTGGCATTCCCTCTAGTTTTTGGCAATTTATCTTGACGTACCTATTGCTTCGTTTCTTGAAGTTTGATTTCTAGAATGGCAGCATTCCATCTAGTTTTTGACAGCTGACGGTTGAGGATTGCTTCTGTTCTTCAAATTTAATTTCTAGAATGGCGGTATTCCATCTAGTTTTGGCAGTTGATGCAAACGCATTACTTCTATTAAAATTTCAACTAGGCCGTAGCAATGTATCTATCCGCTCTATTTTTGGCATATAATGTAGTTTTTTATTTTACAGATGGTTCATAGTGACCGGTAACTGTTTTCTATGTTGTGGAAGGCGTTGCCGCTCAGAGAATAGGGAGCTTCCGTTAAGCTTTTTATTTCATTAGTTGTGTAATCAGTGAAGAACTATAAATACATTTTGTGGAAGACGTTTTGACCATTGGCATTTTTCCATAGAAACGCTCGTATTATATTTACAACTCTCCTATTATTAGTCTGACAACAGTATGTTTCGTCAGCAATCTAATATGAACCGTTAACCTAGGGCCTGTAATATGTCACCACAGTCCAACATAAATTCTTGATCTAAGCATTATGAAGTTGATTAATCTTCTAATGTTATCACTCCATGTTCCAAAATACTCCTCCTCAGTTTATTTGCAATAAGTATATCCAGCTTTTCGGAACTGAGGTACAAAAACCTATGCAAAATTTAGTTATTTGTGTTTGATGTTGCTTTGCTGTCTGTTTGCTGCGAGCCATTCTTTCTGCTCAACTTATTAAATCTTTGCTTCTTTGGAGACTCGAGAACTCATAGGTTACTTGAGCTTTAGTTAGGCCTTCTGGACGTCTTCTCTTCTTGCCCATACTACTTCCTTCTATTTCCGTGTTTCTACTAGTGACATTTGTTCGGTTCTTAATCTTCTTCCCCGACCTTTCTATTCCCATGCGCATCGTTCCTTTGTGGGAACACATTCGTGCATGGGTTCCGCGTTTGTATCGACACGCTATATCTCCCTTCGTTTCCTCGCTTGAAGCATCATATTTAGTCGTATTTAGCTAGGGAGGCCAAAACAACTCCTTCGCCCGCTTACTCCCTGGAGACTCTTTACTGAGGTGGGCACTTGCGGCCCTGACGCAAGAGTATAAAATGGCCGATGGTCTGCGGCCTGCAGCCTTTTTTACTCTCGTGACTGGGCCGCAGGAGCGAGTGCCGTGAATTCTGACTCCTTGAAGACGTGCGGCGTGTCTATGGGCCCGAGCTGTTGCGGCCGCTGCATTGTAGCCGTGCGTTAGACTAGGTATTCATGAGGGACACCTTACATCCGCCCATTTTGGTCCAGGTAACTTAATCCGGTTTGCATTGACTTGTCATTAGCATTCGATCTGAGGTCAAGGGTTCGATGCGTGGTTCATGTTGCAACTAGATGCAGCAAGAATTTCAACTGAATACAGAAGTACAGATTCTTATATCAGTTCTATTATGATTTCGTTCTGACTTCTGAATAACAATTGTTCCTACACGTCGTCCCCTGCTTGTAGAACGTCAGCCCTGTCAGTTTTGGGAAATAAAAGGGATGTTTCTACCCAAGATTGTGCAGTACGCGAAAACTAGACGATTTCCAATAGCAAATTTTTAACCGGAATTACTTACTGGTCAAACTGATATTTATCACTAACCCTTCCGCTACATGCAGTTTCTCCAGATACCTCTGGCAATTTCCCCTTCCTCTACTGATGGTATTTCTATATAACACTTCCAAGGACATTTTCACCGCTACGATATTTCCATTTACAAGTTTACCTGTTCGGTACTGACCGTATATCGTGACATTACCCAATGAGCCCTTTCAGCACTCGCGGTATTCCTAGACACCAAAATTGGTAGTATTATGTGAAACAAATAAAATTTGCATCGTGGGTTAAGTTGGACATTCTAATACTGCAACATCGTGGTTCGATCATATATGCATCTTCCAACATCTGCTACTCCGTGCTGTTGTCAGGTTGTCCGCAATGTAAATGTAGTGTCAATTTGACTCTACAGCCCCTACTGGGAAACAGTTCCAGTAGGGCTCGTGATGCCTCAGATAGACGCCTTCTAGCCCTAAAGAAGTGCACGGCTGCAGTCGACTACGTATTGTCAGATCTGTGACACATCAGAGAGGGAACGCTTACATATGTAACAACTGCGATCCCCTTGACATTTCTTAGTCGCATTAGCGTCTGCACGTCGGATATGCTGACTCAGCGAGACAAGCGATGCAAGAATTTACCTGCCTGTCAGAGAGACGCTTCCTGGTGTACGTGTGACACTCTAACATCCTGTCACTGTGTGCACGCCTATATTTAACCTTGCTTGTGGTTAAATTAATTTCTCAATTACGCATATTTACAGTCCACTGTAGCAGAAACAAGGATGTCTTAGCAACGGTGTAGGGCTCGGACCGTGTGTCCGCCCCGCCAGGTAGTCGAGTGTCTGTTCGGGACTCTGTGCCTGAGTGAGTCTTGTCACGGGGGGGGGATACGCTGCGTTGCGGGCTATGAGTTTCAGCGAGAACTCGAGTCATATCGCGGCATCGAAGTGAACTTTGTGAACCTTACTTAAATTATATCTTAATTTTTGTGGTTTTTATGCGTTGAGTTAGTGGTGTTCTTCAAATTTGATTTATTTTTTAAATGCCACATTTTGTTAGAAAACGATTAGGTATCGGACGATAGACGGACCAAGAGGACCACCATTCCCAGAGCGAAGCTAACGCCTAGGTTTGCTCACGAGTTGTCCAGTGCGATCTTTACGGAACTTCACACCAATTGAAAATAAAAATGCCATCTTTCCAAGCAAGCGAGCAACGCCGACGTCAGCAATACTATCGGCAGACTTCGTTGGCATACGATCCTAGTGCGTAATTGGGCCATTGCAGCCCCCTCTTTCTACCTAAAAAAATATGCCAATTAGGAGCGATTAGGTCAAAAACTAGAGGGTTATTTTGGAATGGCGCCAAGTGGAAATTTCCGCCGTACTCCGTAAATTAGTGAAGGAAAAGGAGGCAGTGTGGCCTGAGGAGTTTTTTTTTTNTTCTACCTAAAAAAATATGCGAATTAGGAGCGATTAGGTCAAAAACTAGAGGGTTATTTTGGAATGGCGCCAAGTGGAAATTTCCGCCGTACTCCGTAAATTAGTGAAGGAAAAGGAGGCAGTGTGGCCTGAGGAGTTTTTTTTTTTTCTTCTTCTTCTTTGGTCGCCAGCTACTGCCGAAACCGGTGCTGCGTGGGCGACACACGCGAGCAGTGCCTGTCCTGGGCTTCAGTGGCACTCAGATCCAGTTGTGGACGTTGTGCCATGCTGCGGGTTGCGGGCTTTCGCGAGGGCTTTAGTTTGTACAGTAAATCGGCTGCCCTCCGTGTTACCGTCGAGTCTTGAAATGGTCCAAGACGCGGAAGCAGTTGGGCAACCCTGTCCTTCGTTACAGGGAGTGGAGTCCAGAAGTTACCTTAACTTAGTTGTCTTTTGGTACATAGTTTGCTTCCTTCCTTCCAGTTTCATGTCCTCCTGCTAATTGCTTTCTGTCTGCTCTTCCTCTTCTTCCCTGGGTCTGAGGCGTTCTCATCATCCGGTGTAGGTTTCTCCGGTTTTTAGCTTAGTCTTGCCTCTGGCTTGGTCTTGCCTGGGACTGAACCTTCTACCGGTCTGGCGAATCGCGCAGTCCACTTTCCAATAATATCGCCATCCCTAAGAAAATTGACTTATCGTTTAATCAGTACACGGTTTGATTAACACAGAATCTAATCTATCACCGTCTAACAAAGCCGCCTCCCGCCCCTGCGCCCCCCCCCCCTTCTCCTTAAAACCTATATAAAACTCTTGTTCCCATTCCCCCTTCCAAAAAAGATGTTGAGTGAAAAAAAAATGAGGCAAGGCCGAATGTCATCCATCCTCGATTTAACGAAACAGGTTTAGTTTATAAATAAATAAATAAATGACTAAATAATATACTTGCTATACCTCTACATTCTTTTTCGTCTATGTCGCAAATCGGTCGGCTACGGTAACTAAGTATATTACAGTAACATGTTCTATTCCACATTCGTTCTACGCGCATTTCCACTCTACGGGTATAACTCAGAAACAAGTTTGTAAACCTAGCTATAAATTGTTTTTTTTTTCGTGTAGATAAGGTTATTACGGTGTAAACTGTTAAGTTGTGGTTTATTGCTTATATGATTATGTCTTGCATGGTTGTATGTGTAGTTGTTTGCTTCGATATGTTTCCCCTTTTATGCCGTTGCCGCGCACTAGATAGTCTCACACTCAACTAATGAACGGACCTTCCCTCTTATCCGTCGTCCCGATTGCACCATGAACAGTCGTTATTCATGGAATGTTGAGCGATTAAAGGATTTGTAAGCTGAACGTCGGTTTGTAAGTTGAACGAGCGACTGACTAGTGCGGCATCGGTATCAAAGGTAGCGGTTACGCAGTTCGCACGCGGAGTCACAAATACACCATTTCCCTATTTGTACCAGGTTGTGTTACTTTGCTACAATACATCTTTGTCCTACGAAAACAAGCATTTAAAGCGGGGTAATGTAGTCTGACATCAGTAGGACTAAAGCGCGATGGTCTGTGACAAACCTGATGCAATTTTTGGTCATCCCAAAAGTTTGAATCTCGAATCAACATGTGGGGCGGTCACTAATTGTGTCAGGGACGGCCAAGGCGAGCTCAGCTAGGCCTATTAGCTTTAACTTCTGCGAATCTTGAGACAGGAGCGTTGGTTACGTCACTTTGGGCAGTGGTGCGGGTGTTAACTGATACTCGATTACGCTTGAGACGACCGTTAACTCCATGTTGTGGAGCATCATTGAGGAGTCATTGGGCAGTTTCCAGAGTAATCGATATGGGTTTAGCTTCTGAAGCTCAATCCAAAACGACGCACCCAACACGTATGCTTGCAGGGAGCTTTTGAGGAGACGTTGACAGCTACTGGACTTGGCTTATATTCTGCAGTCTCAGCGAACCAGTTGATGATATTGTTAGTATCGCATGCGCTATTTTAGAATTCCTCATACAATTGACATCTCTTTATTTTTTACCGCATTGCTGTGATGCTATTGGCAGAGAACATTATTTTGTTGTGTATCTGTTCGAGGAACTAATGAAGGAATAATATGCAGTTAGAAAAAAATCTAGTTTTATTCAGCGAAGTAATTAGTTGAAACTAGCAGTAAAAACTGGGAAACTAACATAAAGCAGGCTTGATAATTGGGCCGGCTGTCAGCCGTTTGCTTTTGGTGTGTCGGTTCACGTCTGTCACGCACTACAGCTTGCACTGGTTGCTGAGTGGCAACCTACTGTGTATCTGAAAAGGCGCTGTGCACTTTCATGTATTCCTTAACAAACTGGTTTCCGTAGATACAGGAGGTAACTCTGAATGGCATTCATACGCAGTATTGGCAGTAACCTCCAACGCCATTAATACAGGCTTACATTGTTTCTATCCGTCACCCGCAATAGCGCAAAATTTGAAACGTTAAAAATATTGTTAAGATCTGCACCGTGATTTCGAGTATTCTGTAAATAGGAATTGTAAGCGGATAATCAGTTGCCTGTTTTAACCTATTTGAATTGGTTAATCGGTAACTATTTTAACCCATTATTAGGCATAATCAACTAACTGTTTTAACCCATAATAATTTGATAATTGGCAACTGTTTTTACCCATTGTAAGTGGATAATCAGTTAACTGTTTTTACCCGTTAACGTATGAAATAAACCATTACTTCTCACTGGAATAGCACTAATAATGCTGTCCAAAATTAGGCGGTATGCGTTTATGGGTTCACTTAGAGAATGTGCTAATCAGTATGTCTGTTTATTTTCCAACTGCCCACCTGGCCGCGGTAAACTGCTCTTACCTGCTACAATAACAGGGGCTCGAGTTCGGGCTACCGTAACCCGCAAAACGTATATCCTTGATCCAGAAATATAATAAATAAAGTGACATTGAATGTTTATCGGTTACCAACCAACCCACCAACTGCCGCTCGTTAGTACCGAGAAACCCTTTTTTTAGGAATAACGTTATGGGAGTAACTACATATCGTCTCTTGCTTTAGCTGTTCCATTATTGAAATGTTTGAGTAACGAACGCATTATATAAAATATTACATGTTCTTCCTCGCCGCCCTCAGGGGCATATTCTGGCGGGCCCTATCTCAGCCACAATATATTTTGGCATCACGCACCCAAGGGTCCCGAGTGCCTTTTCCGCAGATGTTGCAGCTTGCCGCAGTTCCTGCTCACGAGGTTTGTTTTGTAGAGTTAGGTAGGTTCTCTACTTTCCTCTTTCTGTCCCGTGAGGTGGGCTGTCGATCGAGATAGCCGACCTGGTACGCGGGACATCTCTAGTCTCTCTCGGGTGGAAGGACACAAAAGGGGCCGACCACTTGAGTGTCTCCTACTATACTTTGCGTCTTGTTTCCCTGCCCGCAGTAGCGCACGTGGCCACCACGCCTACCCAATATGCGGTATTTGACTACTGCACAAGTAGTTTCTCTGTTGAAACGCCTGAGTTGCGGCTACGGAGGTTAAACAAAATATATAATAATAATCATCATCCTCTCTTTTTCTGTTATTTTATAAATTATTAGCAAGCCCATTAACCGTCAGACGCTCGAACAGCGGAAATACGGTCGAGTAACGGGTCTTTTTCTTTTATAGATTCTAAATTTTCAGTTTGAGTGAGACGGCAACACTAAAGTCACCACTGCAGCACGTAGATCAGAAAATATCTGATTTGTTTCGCTGGTCGAAATCTTCCAAGGTATTTATTTCTACTAGTTTTCACTTAGTACTTAGTATCTTCCTGCTGCAACTATAAATATGTTGTAAAGAAATAATTGTGCGAAACAGTATATTGGCGAACCTGGTGAAGTTAGGATCGGTAGGAAATGCACATCATATCGAATGGCGATGAAAATATTTTAAAAATTTTATCACAGTGGATTTGGATATCGGACCGGTGCCGGAAAGCATGATTTTGATATCTGCTGGATGCTGGAAAAGGCTCGATTTGGATATCGAACCGGTGCTGGAAAAGCATGAGCTGGATATGGGACCGGTGCTAAAGATGTCTTGACAAAATTCTCTTTCACGATGTCCCGTTCATTGTACACCTGAACTCGTGCAGCTCCTGGTTAAATGGGAAATGGTTGGTGTTGTTCGGACTCGAGTAAGGCTTACCTCTATGCGTGCGATATGCAACCCTAGATGCAGAACGGGTTTATAGGCTAGATGTGCTGGCAGTATCTTCTGTATTATCTGCTGTTTCCCGCCAATAGGTTCTACTAACTCAACCCAGGTTTCAGAAATTGATCTGAGATATATTTGTAATGCACTTATATAATTTCACAGGGTGCCCTTGTAATTTCTTTTACGTTCCTACTTGCATTCTCATTCCTTAGGGTCGAGTGGCGTTGGGACATCTTGTGTCTCTGTGTCTTGTCTTTTCTGACGAGGATTTCCGCTCTTTTTAGTGAGAACTGTTACCGTGCGTCTCTACGCTGCGCTGCAACCGCTCCCGACACTGCACCGTACTCAAATTGCACGTATTGTGGTCTCGACTCCTGCCGAGATAAGCAACCCTGGTCCTCACGTGTGTCCGCAATAGCGTAACAATCCTTATATAATAGTGCTAATATTTCGTACTGTCGTCGATATCATTACCGTATTTTTCAATTTCTGTATAAGATTGAGCGCTAATTGTAACCAGTTCAGCTTCAGTATCAACGGTAGTTGATTTTCAGTTTCCATCCACTGTCGTCCGTGTAAGCTGTTTTCTTCATACCTCCCACCAGCAAATTAGATGCATTGTATTATATAAACGTTGGTATTAAATAACACAGAGGAGGTTCATTGAGGTGTATGTGGCACCTGACTGAATGAATAATAATTAATATTGGGTGTTGCCCTATCTTATGAATCTTGTAGAATCTCCTTTTAAATTGCTGCTTTGATAGCTTTGCATTTTACGTGTATGGAACAATGTACAAGTCTGAGGTTAGTCTTCACGTTTATGATCTTTAGGTGAAGCAGTTTCCTCTTGTGGCGACCGGAACGCTCTGGCCTAGCTGGCCCGGTGCTTTTTAGTGCCCTGGGGCTTCTGCAAGCTGTTGGGTCCATGCCACATGACCTAGTGGCTTTCTGGAAGTATATTGGTTCCTGCCACGGACTCCTGAGGCTTCTTGGAAGTGGTTCGACTTCCAACCACTGACCTCTGAAGCCTCGTGGAAGAGGTTTAGTCTAATACATGGACTCGAGAGACTTCCTGGAAGCGGCTCCGGCTGTGTCATGGACTTTGGAAACTTCCGGAAACGGTACGGCCTGTACCCCGGACCTTTGAGTGCAGCCTGGAGACTGTCCGAAAGGGGTTCAATTTTTGCCGCAGACCCCTGAGACTTCTTGGACGTTTTTTGGACTATGCCACGGAGTCCGCAGACTAGCACAAGGTGGTTTGACCCATGTCTTGGACCTCCAACGCTTCCTCAAACTTCGTCTACTCTCCAACCATATGCCAAAGTTGTTCTGTGTATCTATGGAATAAAAAAGCCTTGCTTTAAAGCCTCTGGCTGTACTGGAAGTTTTAAAATATTGAAATTGATAATTTTATTTCTCAAAAAACAAATGTTTCTTAAATTGGACGGTGCAGTGTAGTTCGTTACTGCAGCAACAGATGGCACCTTTGTGGTTGCAAGGAGTTCACGTGAACCGAAGTTAAGATGCTTGCTTACTTTCAATTTGTATTGACCTTAAAATTGATGAGTCTGAAATCTGCTAGTTTCATCCGTTTTGGGGACGGCAAACATTGCACGTTTCGCGACTTCAGTGAAATTCCACTAAGTTGGTCTAACTTTCTGCCTAAGTTGGCGTGCTGGTTGTGTTTAGAACTGGACCTTACGATCGTCTTCGAAGACTTTTCACACCAAAAAAGGTATCCGCACGAAAATAGCCGTTGCTGACCACAATTCCAGCGTATTTGAAGTTCTGCTAGGGTATCGCGCAGTAGCTGACCGCAATTCCAGCGTATTTGGAGTTCTACTAGGGTATCGCGCAGTAGCTGACCGCAATTCCAACGCATTTGGGGTTCTGCTAGGGTATCGCGCAGTAGCTGACCGCAATTCCAACGCATTTGGGGTTCTGCTAGGGTATCGCGCAGTAGCTGACCGCAATTCCAACGCATTTG
>LQNS02278091.1:755178-766327 GCA_001587735.2 Parhyale hawaiensis | reverse complement strand
GGATCTTCAAACAGGAACTTTGGTTTCACGGCTTCAAATCGCGCTGCGGGTGTTAAAAAAAGCCCAGGGAACTTCAGACGGACGAAAACTTCATAGTACAGATCAGAATTGAGTCTTTCCGCCGTCTATAGTAAGAAGATTTAGGTTGAACTTCTGAAACTCGCACCTGTCTACAGTTCCTGACGAGTGACGCCTACTGCATGGGCTTGACTGCGCAGCCCCTATCCAATCGGTGAAACCTGAATAATCGTAATATTCGTTCAGCTCTCTCTACCGTTTGTAACTCAATTGTATTACTTCATTTCATTGCCGAGTGCCCCGAACATATTTTATATTTTAACAATCAAGGTCCATTTGATCCTCCAGCTGGGTTAGTCATATTTTTCATACTTTCCGCACGATTATAATATGGTAAAATGCCGTACTTCCTAGGAAATCGCTCGCAAAGTTGCAAATGCTACCACAATTATATATGCCGTTCACCACAGCAAATTAAAAAAAAATCACACATAATTTATCTAAATACTTTTAAATACTGTACACATACATAACAACTAGTAAAGCAAAAACAAATTAATTGATCTAGCATGCTTCACGAGAACCACGGAAGCTACACAGTCCCGAACCCTCTCTTCTTATTTGAAAACACGGGCCCGGTCTTTGCTATGGTATTATGTATTATAAGAAGATTTAAGCCTCCCTAAATAAGTACTAAGCTCTTCTAAGAGAGGAAAAGGAAGGGACATATATTATATCGACAGAAAAACGGGGAACCCATGCACGAAGGTGTTCCCACACAGGATCAACTGGCATGGGAACAGCAAGTCGGGAAAGAAGAGGAAGAACAGTCAACAGTAAGATCAGTAGGAGTATGAAAGTGGAAGGAAGCAAAGTGGGCACGAAACCGGTCTTTGCTTCAACACGGCTCCAATATACGCAAAATTATTGCAAAAACCTACGCTTTGTGAAGTTAAAATCGTTAAAAAGTTGACGCGGTGAATAGAAATTTGGCTAGCGCTGTTTGATCGTGAAGATCAAAGAATGTATGCATTAGAGCAGTGGTTTCCAAGGTGGGAGGGCGGGTAGAGGGGGGGGGGTGTAAAGAAATGGTATAACTAGATAGGATGTATGTAATACAAGAGGACATATCTATTTTCACATAAAAAAAATAAGGAAAGGGGTTGTGCGGATCTACTGGAAGCAAAAGAGGGCGTCAGGTTAGATAATCTGGGAACCACTTTCTACTTCCTTTAGATGGTGCAAATACATTTTGGCAAACCTCACGCAAGGTGGCAGCTTAGTATGAATAAGGAGGGTTTCGCGGCTGTGAAGCCTTTGCGTCCACGTGCACTTAATTACAGTAAATAGTTAACCTGTACAATGACTACATAGACCTCTAACAGAAGTCGACAACATCAACAAACAATATATTTAGTACAAGCCGTCATCAAGTAAGTAGAACTTTTGTAATTTGCTGTACACGTAGGCTGCACATACTAACATAAAATAATTCTATACACAATGTCATTGACTGAGGACACATGTCTAAATCACAAATTGACGAAAGTCCGCGGTGTAATCAGCATTGATGTGACTAACTGAATCTTTGGCCGCTCTGCAGTAGCTAAAATCGTAAAGTAGCTTCCAGGACGGCCGAAAATTCTATTAGGGGTAATCAGTGGACCTAATATTTGCATCGTTGCATTTGATTTAGGAGTTTCAAGGATTTCGATATTACAATTTTTTTCTACATTCAACTCCAAGTGCAGATAAAGAGCTAACTTCGTTCCGCTAGTGCTTCATGTACCACCATCAGCCCGCAACACGTCCATGGGAGAACGAATCGAGATTACGGCCAGCTGAAGTACATTTTCAAAAGTTCCGCTTATTACATTACGACCTAACGAACTGTGCTGATAGGTCATTCATTTTCTTATCTGAGAGTCTTCATCGTCACTACTATTGCTAAATATGCTGATATGCAAGTTTGAAGAGCGAATAAAATCAAACTTGGTTCAGCCTTCAAGTTGCGAAAACAATCATACAAGAGCGCAATGACCGCACGAGCTGGCCAGGCTGGGGAAGTTAAAATTCGTTAGTTTTGTGCTGATCGAGAAAAGTTTTCCTTCTGCCGGAATTAACTCAATATTGTCGTTCATATTATTCTCATAAATGAGATTATAGATGCAAGTGATATATATAAATGGTATAAGATATGTAAGTTTGTAGATGTCTTGCATGTAGCGAATAGTACATCGTGCCCTGTCATTTACATTCGTAATGTTACCTGTAGTGCTTTGTTTTAAGTCGTCGATGAATATATTGTCATAGGTATTAATGTGAATTGGAATATGCTATACAGTCTTGACAATATTACAAACCGCGAAAATTCAGATGAAAATATCGCTCCATATACGTTCCAAATCAAAATTATAGTGCTAAGAAATGGTGCTTGTAAACTTTGATTAATTGGGACATCGAACTGCCGAGATAGTTCCGAATATGGCAGAGACAGACTACCGTCTCCATGTTCGTTGGGAGCATATACAGCGCGCGTAGTGCCAGTATGGTGTGCAAAAATAAGTTTGAGTATTTTTTTTACTTAGAATTGAGTAATGTGTGTGCATAAAATATACTGATATACGTAAGTTCAAGCATCTCTTGCTATTGCAATGATCTTCCAAAAGAGAGAGAGAGGGAGGGACACATAGTATGTCGCCAGAAACGTAACACACTGAATCAGCGTTAGTGGGTACATCATTCACGAAAGAGGCGGAGAAAGTAAACAAAACATAATGAGTAGGAGCATTGGAGGCGCGGCTCCGGACTCCTCGCACGTAGTAACATAGGATACAACCTAACGTACGGTACACGAGATAGCGTTATATTTAAATTAAGCATTAAAATACTAGTAATTTCCTTTTCAATAGGCTTGTATGTATACGTACTTGCTTTGTTTGTGTTTTGAGCTACTTAGTAAAGACAATGACGTCACCAAGGAAAGACAATTAGTTTCAAAGTTGAACCTTTCAAACCCTAACCTCCTGGGGTTGCCCACACCCCAACACTCCAAAGCAAGACCTCGTGTCCATAAGGCTAAGCCTGTTTAAGCATGATCATGCTGATCTAAAGAGTAATATAGGAAGAAATACGAGACAGGGAATACGAAAATACAGTGAGGAACTCATTCACGGAGAACCACCGCGCACGGAACTGTAAGTCGGATCAGGAAATAAAAGAACGAAAAGAATGAAAATAGTCGGTAGAAGAAGAAAACCAGTGAACACAAATAGGAACGTTTCGCTGTAAGTTCCGGGGCGATCCTGCATATGGCTTAAGTGGCCTATCACGTTAATTAAACGTTGACACAAAGTCTGATCGCACTCACCCCTATGGGTAATTTTTCAAAGTTGGATACATAATGAAAAAAAAAATGGCTTACTACTTACAAACGATAGGCAGAGATCAGTTGCCCGCAGACTAGAGAACACACGTACTTCTCAATATTTGTTGAGATAAGCAGGTCATGTACACTTAGCCGTAATGCGTGAGTTTCTGAATACATTTACATTATATATGCATTCATTATTGCTACCCTTACTAGCGGAGGGCAACATGGATATGTGCTAAACATTTTTGAAGAGTACAACAAGTAAGTAATATTGCTCTCTTAGCGTCAAAGCAAATAACAGTTATAAGCTGTTTTGGTACGAACGGCCGGGTCACATTTTGAAAAGATTTTAGTTATATGGTGATCTGTATTGAAAACTTTTTCACCGCACATGATCAACGAACAAAAATGCTTTTTCCTTATTAGACTGAATAATTTTGAACAATTAATTGCTTTCTAACACAATGGTCAATAATAACGGAATTTTTCACGACCATGGTACAGTATTTCAGGACGCATTTTTGTCATCGCCATGGAACTTTATCCCAAGTCTATCCAAGTCTATCATAATGAAAATGCAAGCATTTTAATATGAAAGTCAATAATTTCGCTATTATTTTCTTCACAAACTATGGTAAGTGAAGTGAAAACAATTGTGAAAGTACCTAATTTTAATATCGAAGTTAGAAGTGTAGCAGCAAGTTTCTTCCAATACGATAACAGAGTGAACGATGCTCACTGTCTAAATTTCTAACGCTGAAACTGAGGATTCCGTAACAAGTTTTTATTTTCTATAGCATCAATTTGTCAACCGGTGCCACTATGATTCAAGGTTGGTTCACTGTAACTTTCGAAAATAAAAATTAATTAAAACAGTTTCGTGTCAGGGAGAGACATCGTCTCTGAGAGAGCCAGGAATCGTCTCAGAGGGAGCCAGGTATCGTCTCAGAGGGAGCGAGGTATCGTCTCTGAGGGAGCCAGGTATCTACTCTGGAGGAGCCAGGTATCTTCTCTGAGGGAGCCAGGTATCTTCTCTGAGGGAGCCAGGTATCTTCTCTGAGGGAGCCAGTTGACTACAAAACACCAGTTGAAGGCTTCACAGATGCGTCGCGTTCTCCGAAACACTACCACTCCAGGAATCTCTGACCCAATCATTGGGCTGAGGGCCAGAGGTGTTTGTGCTGAAATTGATACAGTACACTTTAGTCTACACGCAACAGAGTAAATGCTTGCTAATTTGAAGCAAAAATGATCAAATAATCTCTCAATTTCTCACAGGGTTAGCATAGTTTGCAACGTCACTGTGACCGACTCGGGGTGTTGCAAAATCGTATGCCAACGTACCGGCGTGCCGATTTGTTGATTCCAGCAGATTATTGCAATAAGTATGTTCATCATTAGACCCTTTCCCGACATACGGGAGCACAGTCATCGGCATGTTTCTTTATGTAGCCTTTTGATTCAGGTTAAAAGTATTGTGTTTAACGGTTAGTCAATATTTCTAACTTGCATCAAGAACTGCATAAAGCGACGATTTTTGTAATAATTTTTTCATATAAGATAGGACACTTGATGAAGTCCCCGGAGAAAATTTCGTTTCAAGTTCGCGTTCGACACTTTGTCGTTTATTTCTTCTCCGCATATCTGATGAACAACTCACACGTACTGTGAACTTTTGTCACTAAATCGAAAATATGTTCTCCGTTATGGTGAAATCCAGATACAGTGTTATTCAGAGGGGCGCTTACGGCAAATTTTCATTGTATTATAAAATGATAACGTTTCTTAGTTATGCATGAATTTCTTTCTATTTCGTGAAAAATATAATAAATTAAATACTTTAGGGGGATTTCCATCCTAGGTTTATCAATTACCTCACCTTCATTCGCCAGCGCTAAATCAAAATTAGCAGTGAGCGGATTTCACTCGAATCTTCTATAATTATATAGATGCCAACAAAAACGGCGTTTATATGAGTGGTTCTACGTTCAAAAATAATTATCTGTTGAATTTGAGGGAGCAGATACCACAGGCAACAATGCGTTCGTAACGCCGAACAGATTCGAATCCTTGTTTTATTGAGAGTAAATAAGGGCATAATTTTCCAATTTCGAGCTCTCAGGGTAAAATAAGTATCATAAACTTATCAAGCATCCGTTGCGCTGTATGGGGCTAACTCTATGCATACCAGGTTGTGTTATTTTGCTACCAGAGTTGTTTGTCCTACTATATTAATACGGAAAAAACGCCATTGTAGCGAGGAAGCACAAGCACTTATGGTTCAGTTGTTTAGCTGCGGTAACACAATTACATTTAACTCTTCGATATCTTGTTGGCTTCTAATAATATTATAATCTCATATTAGTGATGAGTTTCACAAATACAACTTTTCTGAAGAGCTACAAATGCTGATTCGTCACCCTGTATACGATTAACAATAGAACTAAATTCTTTACGTTAGCTTGCATGATCGTGGACGTTTTGTCCCGTACATTAAACGCAAATGGTTAGAAGTACCACAGTTAACTTACTAAAGAAAGTTACATCAGACAAGTATTGCGTGCAAGTTGTAGAACAGTGACACCACACAGAAATATCAGCCAATGGCACAACTCGTTGCAAATGCACATAGCTCAGAGCCTCAGACTGCTCAGTTTGCTGTCTGGAATGGCGGAGTGTGTACGACTGGAGAAGTGCGCATTTTCAAGTTTTTCGTTACGCTACAGATGAATATGGACTGCAATAAAACATCCAATCTATGTCAGGTTGTGCTGCTTGACGTTCTGTAGTATTAATTAAAGTTGTGGAATCGAGTTTAATTTAGATATTCCTTAAGTCTAATATGTTGATGCAAAATTAATGCTACATGCAGTAATTGAAAGCTTTACATGGATAATGCAAGAATACGAGTTAATGAATTTGAGTGGTCATCTTCCCTCACTTGATCTATTTTTTTGTGTTTATAGGCCACCTTCTAAAAGTATTAATGTATTTAGTGAAGTATTTTATGAGGTACTCTTGCGGGCTCCAAGCATTACTAAAGTTATAATGTGCGGTGATCTTAATATTAATTTGTACAACCATAATTTTCTACGTACAAGATGACTACGTCATGGATGAGTTCGACACATAAAGATTTATTACGATATATTCATCTATTTATTTATTACGATGCATCAGTCAATGCAATATTAACAAGAGCTGCTCTCCTAGAGAGCTGACCTTAGACAAGTGACAAAAAGAGACACAGAGTTGGACAGACAGACAAACAAGCTTCGGCAAAAACATAACATTGTAATCAATATCATGAGGTAGTTGCTGTTAGTGAAATAATAATTTGCCGTGTTGCCACCCCTTCAACGTTGCCAGCGAGTAAAGACTTAGTAATTAAGTATCTGTAGCAAGTTAAATGTAGATAATTACAGTAGAATAGAATTCAATATTAACTGGGTCAACATGCAATAGAAATAGGAACTAACTATATACGCTCAAGGAAAACAGACACAGGAAAAGGAACTGCAAGAAATTTCACCAAATAAGTTGGGTACAGGATGTGAAATCATAGAGCGTTATTAACCAGACAAATGCAACAAGAAACTAGCGTAGCTTACACTGAATGAGAAAATAATAACAGAGGGAATGGGGGGGGGGCGGAGCTGTCAGTCATGTAAGAAGGAGTAACCCGACACAAGATACAGCAAGCCAGGGACGAAGAACATATAAAGACAACGACCATCGAAAAAACATCAAAATGTTAGGAAACAAAGTAGAGAAGCCCAGAAGAATGGATGTCCCTTTGTAGCCATATTTTGAGGAGAATATGTGCATTTGAAATACTACTACGGCATTTCAAGAGAGGAAATGGAAGGGGCATGTAGTATGTCCATAGATCTATAGAAGCTCATGCAGGAGGGTGTTCCCACGCAGGATCAACGTGCTTGGGGACAGCAAGTCGGGAAAGAGAACGAAAGAAGAACAAAGTAGTATCAGTAGGAGCATAAAAATGGAAGGAAGTAAAGTAGGTTTGAAAGACAGACGTCCCTAAGCCCCCTTAGATAATAGACTCAGACAATTTTAAAAATATCAGGTCGTCGTAGAAGTTTTTGCCGATTTGAGAGTCTATATTGAGAAAGAAAAGCTGCGTGCATTTGAAAAAATTATTCATGGCAACAACGTCCTTTGCTCTCCATAACTTGGTTCCATTTGTCAACCAGCTTATAAATAAATGCCTCGCTTGTAAAATTCTTTAGATTTTGATGTGAAATGTGAATCGAACTCTTTTTCAAATCTTTCTCCTGTTGTCAACCTAAGGTCATCTAAATGGTTTTCAGTAATCCTCGAAAAAAGTGATAATCCGAGGGAGCAGGTCGGGAGAATATGCTGGCTGGGGCAAAACTTAGCAACCAAATTCTCCTGGGAGAGCTTAGGTCAGTAGCTCTGTGTGCGGACGAGCATTATCATGATGGCAGATGACTCCCTTTCTGTACACTAAAGAAGTTTGCTTTTGGATCAATGCAGCTTTCAAACGACGAAGTTGATCACAACTGAGATTAGCAGTGATGGCTTGATTGCTGTACAAAATAAGATTAGGCTTAATACAAACTTAAATGAACTAAAATTCCTCTTATAAATCGGCAAAAACTTTAGCACCGACCTGATATTACTATTGACTAAAATTACTATCCCTTGGTAAATTATGAAATTGAAAAAGTCGACACGAACTAATTAAAATTTGACGTTTCGGGATACTTTTCCTATTTTTAAAAACCTAATAAAATCTTTAATGGATACATAACAATTTTTTTTTTATTTAAGGAGACCTAAATTGTGGTGTTAGCAGGGTGGAGCTAGAGGGCTATTGACCACGGTGCGCTATGGAGTCCTCATATAAGCGTCGAGCGGCACGAGAAGCGGAGGAAAAACGGGCGAGTACAGTCGGGGGGGAAAGTGTCAGCCATGGTTGTGACGAGTTGTACAGTTGTAGTCATTATAATAGGGCGGAAAGAAAAAGAACATGTACAGTCATGGGGGAAGAAAGTCTGCCCTGCACAAAGAGCGACCGCACCAAGCTGCGAGCAGGGGCCGGGCTCCAGCTCCCGTACAGTCAGCGGATGTGCAGTTAGTNTTTGCTTATGGGGTGGTCATTTTGCTCAGCATGCAGACGGGGAGCTGAATGGGAAGGTTTAGCAAGTGGTAGACCGGTTCGGCTTGATACACCTAAATGTTGGTCCATGCGAGCTTTGAAATGTTGTCCAGTACTACCAATGTACGGGGCGTTGCATCCTCTGCATTTGAAACGGTAGATAACACCTGACAGGAGCGGTGTGGGGGGTTTGTCTTTAAAGTCTAAGTATGAGCCTATGGTAAATGTGTTTTTGTTCGAAAATTTAAAGTTTATGTGTGGGTAAGCTTCAGAGAGGAATGTTTTCAGTGAGTTTGCTGCACTGACGGAGTCTTTGTTATAGTACGGAAGCGAATGAAAGAAGTCTAATTAGGGACAGAGGGTTTGCTGATGCTGGGATCAAACAGTTTGTTAGGTTTTGTTAGGTATCCATTAAAGATTTTATTAGGTTTTTGAAAATGGGAGAAGTACCCCGAAACGTCAAATTTTAATTAGTTCGTGTCGACTTTTTCAATTTTATACTATTGACCATGTCTAAATACAGTATGTACTGATTGTCTGTGTATCAATCGGTAGTTTAAAAATGTTTTCACTATGCAGCTATGACTATTAAAAAAAGGAGCTCAAGGTTTTACTTTTTATTTGTGTGACGATCGGCTGACAAGTTTGCAAGATCTTGACGAAACCTTGTGATTGGTAGCTTATATATGTTTGGTGCTGCAGCTTTTCTGGGTTCTCGACCATCTACTACGAAGTCTTCATTTTGCTGCAGTTTTAGGACAGCTTAGTATTTAATACGATGCAAAGCAAAAGGAAGGCCCCGGTGGGGGCCTCTGCTGCCAAGCAACAGGAACCCATTGGTCTGTCCCTTAGTCAGAAATGAGGTTGGTGCTTGCAAGGACCGTTGAGGCTCCGTAACAATAATGGTAAGGATTGCATGTATCTCACAGGAAAGGAATTACAAGGGAGCGCTGAGCTTTCGTGGTATGTTATTCCAAGTCCAGCTGCTGAGACGCTGTGCACGTGTTTTTTAAAACTGAAAAGGTCATATTGTGTACTCCGTGACCGTACTCATGAATTATGTCTAGGCAACTAGGGAAAGTCACTGCAAGATGGACCACCGCACATCGAAACAGCAGGATGGCAACGAACAGAAATAGTATCTTAAAGAATGTTCGAAAAGTCAATGAACAAATAAATGTATAATTATGTCAACCAACAGCCATGCACGGTAGAGCCGTGGCAGGAACAATCTTGAAACTCAAAAAATATAAATATGCTCCATGACTTTCCGAACAGTGAGTATGCGGTTGTTGTAGTTAGGCGATGAAATTTCCAGTCTGCCAAGCACATGTGACAGTGAGGAGATGAAGAAAACATCACAAGTGATGCACAAAATCCCCGCCAGACAAGGAAGAGGGAAGGGTTCTTCTACTGAATCCTAAAGTAATACATAAAAATAACAGACGAAAAAAAATATCAACAAACCTGCGCACTGAAGAATTTGCGGCAACGCAATAGTTGTATGGTAGTAAGTATAGCGAACACAGTATTAAAACCAAGAGCTTCGCTGGCGGTGTTCCAAGACTGAAGTCGGGTAAATTTTTGTTTACGGTTTTACATGGTTACCAGTTTCTCCGACCGTTCTTTTCAGATAAATGCTCCATTTAAAATTGAATTTAATTTATCCTTAATTCCTATATATTACTTTTTTGTGTGTGTGCTGACATGGTGTTCTTGCAGCGTCATTTATTTTTGCATTACTTTATTTCTGTTTTAAAAGTACTTGAAAAATACAGCTTGATAATATCTTTCGGACAGACAAGTCAGAGAAATTTCCATTAGACAAAAAGATGTGTGAAGTCGCCGGTTAAGAGATTAACACTTATAAGGCCTGAAACACGCTATTTGTCAAGTTTAGGAATTTCCCTATTCCCAACTGTTTAGTAATTAGTATGCCTGTGTTTTACAGTATTCGAACTAACAGCAGAGATGATGACTATGTTGATATAAACAAGAACAGATTTTATCGGGTGAATTTAAAATAAACGGATATAATTGCAATTATGACTATGTAAACTCATGCTTTCGTACCTACTGGAACTGCGACCAAGAGTGAACATGCATCTTACTTTAGTCAAGGAAATAGCGGAATTTGTGCACGTACAGGAACACCGAATATGGGAATACAACTATTCGATAAGTGTAGTCTGTATTGAACCCTACGTTAAGTAGGCTCTCTTACTTTTCTACGAGGATTATTTCTCCTACCTCATTCCTACGGAGAAGAAAGCCTTTGTAGCCAGTTAATACAGCCTGGTCAGCATATGGTTAAAGTTGTCAAAATCTGTGCAGCTGTCAATTATTTGGGCATTTTAAGAGGAAAATGTCTAGCGGCGATGAAATAAATGCAATGCGGGTCATGTTCGAGATTAAATTTAACGTATCTGATGCAAAGTAAGGCAATGCGACAAGCACGAAGTTAGAACGTTAATTGTGCTCATTGGAAAGCAAGTCAAGCGTCTTACCATGGAGAAATGAAGGGCCAAATCCTCACCGTCTCTTAGCCTGATGAGCAAACAGACATCCAGTGTAAGTTTATTTACACATAATACAATTTATACACAATGATAACT
>LQNS02278091.1:708882-726187 GCA_001587735.2 Parhyale hawaiensis | reverse complement strand
CTTGCAGTGTGGGACAAAGTCACTTGCAGTGTGGGACAAAGTCACTTGCAGTGTGGGACAAAGTCACTTGCAGTGTGGGACAAAGTCACTTGCAGTGTGGGACGAAGTCACTTGCAGTGTGGGACGAAGCCACTTGCAGTGTGGAACGAAGTCACTCGCAGTGTGGGACAGACACATGCTAAGAAAGGTGTCGTAATACTTGCAGCATGGGTCAAAAATGCAGAGTAAAGTGCATGCCGTGATAATAGTAGCGCTTAGCGGTGACAGAGCAATGGACGGTCACATAGTATCGTATGATACGTAATGCGTTTGACAAAAATTGCTACTGAATTTATTCGCAATGTGTTTCTGGGACTCGTGCCCTCAAAGGCAGGGAGTTTGTTGGTTGTCAAAACTACTGTTTTCTTATTTACTAAACTTTGTCATTGGAGGAACGCTAAAATTAGCCATGACGCTCCGTACGCTCTACAAACGATAACCGCAATGTCAAGTGCGAGCTCACGAAAGCGAAAAAAATTGGCACAGACCATACTGGGCGCTTATATATATAGTCAGTGAAATGCTTCACGCCGGCGCACCGAGACGGCTTGCCGTACGTAGTTAATGAAATAACAATGCTTTAGTTTCTGCCTTGGTGCTTATTTTGAATTTCTGCAAAGCAGTACAGCCTAATATAATTAGCAAAGTATTGCATTTATATTTTTTTACCCGAAGAGTTTATTGTTCAAACAAAAGACTAAGGGTAATACTTGGCCACTTACCCTTTCGCCAGTGGAATAATTATTCATCACTTATCGTACGTAGGACTAGCACTATTTGCAACGTTTTCATATTGTTGTAACAGGTAAACTAAAATAGTTCTCGTCACTAAGTTTAGTTTTGTGAACCGCATTGGGTGTTTTGTATTCACGTTTCATTTTTGTTTTCGATTGTCCTCTCGGTTTGCTTATTTAGATAACAGAAGCGAAATTATTCGTTAGTTTTCTCACTTCTCTTGCGGAGATTAGTAACTGTTAATCCCTTACCGTTCACGTTGAGCACCAATTTTTTGTTGAAATTAGCGCTATTTGAAACGTAACTGAAGGGCTCCTTTAGACAGTAATGGGTCAGAGGAGTAAATTTGCTTGCACTTCAGCATCATCGGGTCTGTTGGCATCAAAGCCGTTACTGGCGCAATGGCTGCCTGCGCCAACATGCAAGCACAACGCCGAGGGCGCCGCCGCCAGACCGAGCTGCGTATTCGTACGTAACAGGTGCTACGCTGCCCTATTTCTGGGCTGCGCGATAGTTCTTTACAGTGCTTTCAGAAGTACTTTTGTAAGTTGCTCTGACGCAGAACATCGGCATGTGAGGCTGGGATTCAGTCTCGGGGCGAGCATAGTTGTGCAGAGTAAGAATGGTCCTGCAGTGAGCTGTGCAATGTTGAGCTTGAATATAGGAAATTGAGCTTCAGTGAGAAAAAAAAATCCCATATAACATCAATGAGTTCTGCTTCGACTAGTCGAGCCGTTTAGCATGAGTCAATAGGTTAGCTTAGCTTTATCTAATCGCTGTCATAGAAGGTAGTGCCCCAGACGACCCGTGGGTCACTTGAGTTTGAGTAACGCTTTCAAGAAGGACGTCTTTCCTATATTCATTCACTGACAGTACATCAGTGCTAGGAGGGTGCCTGTGTACCTACATTTCTCTTTCACGGCTCTGCTCTACCATGTATTTTCCTATTCTATATTATGACACGTCCCTTCCCTAGCTTTTCCACCCATTTTTCCGTTGGTGGCGGCTATATAGCTTTTGTCTCTTGCAATACGGTAAACTCCGCTCACGTTATGCAAATGACAAGTGTTTAGGGCGGCCACCGAAGCGAAAATGGGTGAAATCTTGGGGAAAGACGTGTCGCGAGCACGGGCATCAGCATTTGCGCACTGTATCATATGTATTACGGGTAGTACGTTCGTACACTCTCATGTTATGGGGAATTACGGTACACCCCCAAGAAGACTTCATAGGTTGTTTTAGCCTCAGGTTTTGTAGACTTTTTCCTTTCACACTTCTCTTTAACAGTCTTTGTTTTACCTTTCCACGTTTGTTCCCACTTACTTTTCCACTGTATTTCGATGCGTTGTGCATGTATACATTTTTCGGTGTCTGAATGTGTCCTCCTCAGGAGGCATAGGATGGGCCATATACACATATATGTATATAGTTAGGTTCACCCATCCTGTGTCGTGTGGAGCAGCGACCCCAGGGGATTTTGGTAGGTTACATTAGCCATTAGCTAGGCCTTCGGGACGTCTATCTTTCATACCCAGTTTGCTTCTTTCCGCTCTGATACTCCTATTTGCTCATGCTTTATCCTGGTCTTCCTTTTCTTTCTCGACTTGCTGTTCCCAGACGCTTTGATGCAGTGGGAGAACACCCTGGTGCATGGGTTCCGCGTTTCCATCAACACGCTTTACGTCCCTTCTTTCTTTTTCTGTGAGATCGTATTTGTTGTGAAGGCTTAAACTACTCTATATAAAATAATAACCGGTACGGGATTGACCTCAGATTGAGGTATATGTGTGCCTCTAAATTAGGACGGGTACTGTTCCTTTTCAAGCTGAGCTAACCTACTTAAGCTGCCCCTCCATTTACCTAATATAACGCATGCACACTGGCAGCTAGGCAACGTACCCACTATACTGGCATTGATTTTTCATCTAAGGCGCCCTCAGGGGCATATTGTGGCGGGCCCTTTCCCTGCCACAATATGTTTGGGCATCACGCACCCAAGGGTCCCGAGTGCCTTCTCCGCAGGTGATGAAGCATCTGGCCGCAGTTCCTGCTGAGAAGGTTAGTTTTGCAAAGTTAGGTAGGCTCTTAATACTTCCCCTTCTGTTTTGGGAGGTGGGCTGCCGATCGAGGTGGCTGACCTATTCCCACTAGACTTCTACCTTCTTGTATTTCGTTTCTTTCCCCTGTGCGACGTAGCTGAGCGAGAGCGTTCAACCGTGCCCGGGGGTTGTAGATGCTCAACTTGCGCCTTTTTCCTGTCAGTAGCGCACTGGCCACTCTGAGACCTACCGGCAGAAAAGCCGAGACAAAAATCATAGACAATTTAAAATGCGCCCTAGTCGGCGCACGAGCCTGTGGTTAAACACAGGACTAATTCGGCGCGATATAGGCAGTGTGCCACTGAAGCGCTAGTAAAAACTTCTACTACTACTACTTTCATCTAAGGCGTCTTTTCGTGACCACCGTGCGGATGATTGCGCTTGATCCGCGCGTTTCTGTGACCATTTTCTGACGTGATTCTGATAGCGATCAACCGTGATCAGTGGTGAGAATTAATCGCATCGTGATTTCTTCTGCGAGCTGATCACGTGTGATCAAAGAGCGATTCCAGCCGTAAGACAAGCGAAAATTCAAAAATTTAAAAACCAAGTTTGTGATGTTTTCATATATTTGGGTTAAATTATAGTGAACGATGTATTTGTGATTATTTGCAATATTGACTTCTAGCATTGTAATTTCTTTAGTTTTATGCCTGTGTAGTGTTCAAAAGGCGTTTAGAACAACTAGTTCACTTATGAATTGACTTCAGAATAAATTAAAATTCCTATGAAATCCATTCCCCAGCATCTTCCGGGTAAATATGATCGACAACAATATTTTTGAAAACTGACACGAAGTCTCTGGTTTGTTTACAAAATCATTGACTCTTCTTGTACTTTTAAGTGATCACGATGATCATGATCACGGAGATTCTGATCTCGAATGGGGCCACAAAATGACGCTTCTAGCATGACGTGTGACCGCTGCTGTTGATTGACAGGGGTGTAGACTTCGAATTCAACATACTATATTTTATATTTTCTGCTCATTTTTGCGCACTAACATCCATGGTCACATATTTTAATCATTAGACATTATGTAACCAACCCTTTACTGCCTGACTTCGTCTTGCTCTTCACGGAGGAATGAAGCAATTATACGACCATGCGGTGAACGGTCTTTCAAAGTCTGTCTCATTTCAGAGTTTGTTTAATGCATGAATTTTATCTCCATTTCAGTTTCCCTCCAGTGTACCTAGCCTATACATAAGATGTTACCTGCGACATCATGGCAACAAACAGTTGTATTCTAATTTGAAGTAACAGAAACAGCCATGCAAGAGAAATCACGGAGACAAGCCTAGCCAATCTTCGTTTTTCGAAATCACTTGTCACTGAAAAAATATAAATATTTTGGTAGGTTTTTACATTCACTAGACACGGAAAAAATCTTTTGAGCCCGTCACTGATCATCATCTTGATATTAATTACATTACTAGTGATTAGAAGAAACGTATTCTCTAGGGAAAGAGCGACGTCATTCGAAACTAAAATCCTGAAGGTTTTGTAGAGAAGTGTCACCGGATAACTGCAAACAATGGGGTGCTGTTCTTCTCCTCGTTCCACCGTGGCAGGAGTTGCGGTGCTGCATCTCGTAAGTATTCTTTGTAAATTTGCGTATTTTTAGTGAACTGAAAGTAAAATTTTTGACGATGACGTACTAGACCTTAGACTCGTTATCTTATGTCCGTGGATGGGAGCGGTATTCATGAGGGTACCTTTTTAATGGGTACATTTTTAAATGGGTACCATTTTCACATTGGTACCTTTCTTCAAATTGCTACCTTCCCGCAAATGAGTAATTTCCTTCAAATGGGTAAATGAACAAATTTTTGGGATGATCCGTTTGTTCGTTGGTTTGTTTGTCGCTGTGTTTGATTTTATGCTTGTTAGCGCAATTACTCAAAAATTATGGATGGGTCTTGATGAAATTAACAGGAGTTGTAACTAATGTTAAAAGACATAAATGATTAAAATTTGGTGATGATCGGTTGGTCTGTTTGTATGTTTGACTTATGTTTGTCATAATGTTTGATAGCAGCATAACTCAAAAACTTATGAACAGATCTCATAGAAAATTGCAGGAATTGTTGAAATGTTTATATTTTGGTGTTGATACGAAGAAAATCGTGGTTTCAAAACCAATTTGAATTTTTCGTTGCCGACGCGTTGCCTTGCATGTCGGAGGTATGCGCTCTCGGAGTGCTCTCTAGTTGAAGCTTGGATTTGTATAGAGCTTTATTGTTTTCGAGGGTGTTTACGAGAGGGGCTCGAGTGATTATCTAATTTTTTTGTTCATTAAGTAGTTTTTCTTATACCAATTATCAATGTTATACACATCTTAATTTGGCGCATAGCGTTTTTTCCTAGTTTTAACGCTTTAAACTTCCTTATTTGCTCCTATATCAAAGTGAAAGGTGACACCGTGAAACGGTATAAAAATGTTTACCGTCACTAATGCGACGGCGATCGTCCTTGCCTCGCTTTGTGCGGACCATTTCGAAGGTTATCATGCTACATATTTTTTCATTAAACAGTACCAAAACAAGTCTAAACGCCTCCATTATTTCCTACAATCAGCAACGAAGCTAAAATTTCATTGAAAGCAAAGATCACTTCTATAAGGCAAGCTTGCGTTCCTCGTTTTAGTTGCGTAAGCCTGTGTGATAGAGGTACACCCCAAACAATCCAACAATAAAGCCATCGATTAGGGTGAGAACCTAGGTTAGGGAGGCAATACAGGTTCTGCTAATAAAGATACGTCCCTAGAAGAACCTACCTTGCCTTACCTAACCTTGGTTCTTGGCCTAACCGGTGGCGTCCATGTTGGCAAGCTTCCTCGTAAGGGTGGTGGTCGGTCAGTGGTGGTGGCTGTCAGCCTGTCACCTTCACTTTTATTAAGGAGAAAATGAAAAGTTTAGAGCGTTATAACTCATTGACATCCCTAATTAAACATTAGCATCCCTAGTTCAATCCTGGAAATTGGAAGACAAGACAAATAATTGTTTTTATATATACATTGCATCCGCATTTATTTGTTCTAATATAGTATTCTGCATATGCTGGCGCTATGGGTTGTGTTGGTATCTGTGCTTGAAGCCAGCGATAGGCAAAATTATCGCTAGCTAACCATTATTTATCAGTCTATCTTTATCGAAGGTCAGAGCCCTCGGCTGCGGTCTTCTCTGTCCTACAGCAATGAATGGAAGGCCTAATTATCACCACTTAACAAATCATTTATCAGTGTCTTCGTTGCAGGTGGGAGCCCTGGGCTGCATTGGGCTTTGCAGTTACCTGCTCTCTCTGGAAGGTCACAAACTGCAGCAAATCTGCTCAGACTCGTGGACGCTTCTCACCACAATGCACCTGCCTGTTGTCGTCGACGCAGACGGCAACGTTGTCGCCAGCAACGCCAGTAACTCCTACCAGGGAGTCAATTTAACCAATGACAGAGGCCAAGGAAGAAGTGGCTACACAGTCGTCCCCGTAACTGAAGACAGAAGTGAAGAACTGGTAGCGTCGGGTGATGGTATCGGCGAACCAGAGATCTACGGGAGCTATGGCACCGACGATGTCAGAGTAAGCAACGTCAGGGACAGAAACGCAGTAAAGTCGTTGGGAAATAGTGAAGATATTGATGATTTTACGAGCGATTTTTATGAAGATGGTGGTTTTACGACGGAGCTTTATCCAAATGATGTTACGTCGGAATCTTTAGTATTAGACTCGAGGGATTTAGAAGAATATATTACAGACAATGTGCCAGTTATCCCAGAAGAAAAACCAAGTTCAACAGAAAGAAGCCCTTCAGTTTCAAGTACAACTCCTTCTATTATTGAAAACCACGTCCATATCTCTAGTGAGCCTACGCCAGTTAATGGTGCTATGAATGCTAGTATCAGCCCAAACGAGGAATACCTTCCTTACACTCCCGATTATGACAACGCAGTTTTGTATGTTGATTTGCCAAATCACACAATAACAAGTATTGCGTCAGAGACCTCCGATGTCTCCGAGATCCAGGCCGATGCACCAACTACACCGCACGATCTGTTCACTCTCAGTTCATCTGAGTCTCCATCACCAGTCGAGCAGCCCGAGTCTCACATCGATACATACGCTTCTAGCAGTTCTTTATCTCCAATATCGGCGACTGGAATTGATACAAGGACTTTTAGCAGCTCCCAATCTACTCCCTTAGACCATTCGAGCGTTCATCTCAATCCACCCACCCCCGTCGACTCTCAATCACCTTCTACTCTCGACCAACCGGTCACTGCAAGTGGCGATGAGGCAACTTCATCTACCATTGAAGATATTGAATCTCGTCAGTCTCTTTCTACGACTGCGTCTACTGCACCAGATGATAATGACGTGGTATTACAAACACCAAGTGCAGTTTTACCTAGCGAATCAAGTAGTCCAAATCCTGGACCAGATGTTCATGGAACCCCAACAAATGTTGCTACGAGCTCACCAAGTTTACCTGTTGAAGTTCCTGCGACTACCAGCTTACGGTAAGGCACAAATCCAAAATGTGCTCCTGTACGCTAAAAAAAACAGCAGGCCGAGCTTCCAAGTTTTAGATGCATAATTATGAGTTTTCTTGTTACAGGAAGTTTCTTCATTCGTTTCAGGACTGTTTCTGATATTCCGTTGAAAGTCAACTCTGAAACCAATGACAAATGACGATGATTAGAGCGATGTTTTGGTCATATTGTATCAGACACATAGAAGAGGTCATAGGGTTAGGCTAGTTATATTCGTTCAGGTGCCCCCTGGAAGAACCTATAACTTGCCTCAGCCTTCACTTTACTGCCTACTTTGCATCCTTCCATTTTCATACTCTATGGTCATGCTTTGTTCTGTTTTTCCCCTTCTTGCTTGACTTGCTGTTCCCATGCGCGTTGATTCTGTGTAGGAACACCCTCGTTCATCTGTTCCACATTACTATTGACATGCAATTTGTCCCTTCCTTTTCCTCTCTTAAAACACGGAAGTTGTTTCTAGGGAGGCTTCAACAATGTATTCATCCTCACTTCGGTCATATTGTACGTAAACTGCCAAAGTGTCATTTTCAATGGCACACTAGCAAGAAAAAATTTTGTTTACTTCATAGTCATCGTTGGGATCTGAAATGAGCTGTGATCTATAGGATGAAAAACAAGTTACACACAGCCTAGTTAGTTTGGTCCCCTATCTAATGCTTGGAGAGTCGCTCGTTCTAGGAGACGCCATACATGTATAACCATTTTTTTAACAGAGATTCCCTCCCAATAGGAACTGGCATCACAAGTTAGCGGACTAGCGCAGATAAAATATTGGTGTACTCTTCTCTAAATTCCTGAAGCAGCTCATGCTTGCATTCTGTCCCCTGCAGTTTCTCTTTATCAATTCATATTCACCCGCAAGATTTAATGCTCGACTAAATGGCTTCTTGAATAGAAAATTTCGAAGTTGCACTATTATGCTGGAGGAAAGGAGAGAGGACTCGTTACTCAAGCAGAAGTCCTTATCCCGAATACCCTGGCGTACACTCTAAGAATATTTCATGTAATTTTGGAATTAGAGGCAGCAGCGAAGTTACCAAAAATGCTCCCTAAATTTTACGGTTGTTCCGTCAATTTGTTTTAACGGAACTCTTTTGTTCTTCAGTATAATTAATTTGGATATTTTATTTTTATGTGCCATTTACTCTCTTCTTATTTTCCCAATTTCGCTTGCCATTTTCCTTACCTTCCTCTTTTTTTTTCTTGACTCGCAATTTACCTGCTCGGTGTTCTGGTTTTAGATTTACTCTGGTGCGTAACCTACAACATGCTCCTTCCCTTTTCCTCTCTTGAAACACCCTGTCGTATCTAGGGGATCTATAAAATTTATTAAGCATTAACTTAATTACTTTTCTGTGGCAGAAGCTCTTCGGAAGCTCCCCTCACGTCAATTTTTTCAAGCCCCTACACAGAGGTGTCCCTTGGAGAACTAGCCACTATTATAAGTGGGGAAGTTGACGACGACAATGAACCCGTGACATCATCGGAAGGTCAAGGTAAACTAGGGATAGGGAGTTAGTAGATGCGTTTTTTCTAGAAAGTGATTATAACGAGGAAAGGTAATGATTAATGGTGATGTTTAATCTAGGATATAGAATCAAATGAAATAAGACATGGGATCTCAGCCAGGGGTGCGAGCGAGATGACCTTTTAGGGGGTACGAAATCTTGGATTCTTTTCATGTCCAAAATTAACTTGACTCGATATAGTGCACATATGTAGCATATATATTATTCCTTATCTTCATACGAGTTATTAATTTACAAGGGTGCAAAAATATTTTTTTAATATGCTAAGGGTACTAGGCATAGAAATTGTTGGGATCCATTGACTTTGGTAAACTTGACGAAAAATGAATAAGAACAGTACTGATAATAAAGAATATCACTGTTACGAGAAAATAATTCAAATAATCGTAAAATTGTAAACCTCGGAGTGCTGTATACTCGAATTCTTTTTATGGTTAAAATGCGCTGCGTACTCAAAAATTATGAGTATATAGCTGCAAAGTCCACATGAGATTGAATAAGGGTGCCCGCACTCAGAGACGACGCGACGCGATCCAAGGCGATTCTAAGCGATGCTGAAAGACTCCGCGCACAGAGGCAACACGAAGCGATGCTCACAGACGCTGAGGCTATTATTTATGTAATTCATTTTTTAATTACAAGATACTGCTTTAACTAAATATTAACATATTACGATAAACCTTCACAAAAAGTGTTCTTGCATTATTACTATCCATTATTCCCTTAGGCCGCGGCCCCACCGGCCAGACAAGCGACGTGCAACGCGACAAATTTGTTGCAGGACAAAATGTAACGGAGGGTACAGCAGTCTGCTGTCCACACCGCCGCAACTGCGATGCCTCGCGACACCCGTGCATTGCTGCAACACGACTCCCGGAAAAATCGAATTGCGTCGCTTGTTGCTTCAATGGGGCGGCGGCCTTATTTGGCTGCATCGACTTCGAATTTAACAACCGAATATATATTGATATTTTGGGAGGAAAATTTCTATTGATACAAAACAATCGCCTAGTCTTGCCCAAAATTTGTAACAATAGCGGAATTTATAAGTTTATATATGTATATATATATTTCGATACGGCATATTAGATGGCCACGAATATTCCTATACGGCCTGTTAAGTAGCCGGCGTCTCGTTAGAAGTACCAAAATCCTGGCCACCTAACGGCCTGTTAGCTTCATATGACGAAAAAAATGAAAAACACCATAGATTTTCGCAAATTTGGTCTCATTTTGAAGGAAAATAAGTCTACGTTGGAACGCAAGCCCACTTCTCGAAAGATAAACGTCCAAATTTTTTTTTGTGCTGACACCATTCACCCTTGTACCAGCCCCTTACTATGAGTTCTTACCCCGCCAACCTTGTAGGTTAGGTAGGCAAGGACTGGTTCAGCTAGTAAAATATGAACTTTAGGACATAGTGAACCCGTATTTATACTTATATACACTTAGGATTTTAGCAGAACCAGTCCTTGCCTCCCTAACCACAAGGTTTTTGGAGGGAGTGTACTTCTATCAGGCCAATTATATAAATATAATGATTCATATGCATTCAAGCATACGTATGTATCTATACATCAATAAATTCATATATACATCACGTTTTGATAGTAAAAGTGTACTGATACCAAACAAATCGCCTGGTTCTGTCTAGGATTTTGTGACACTACTACAACAACGGTATCGCTCCGCGTCGCGTCGCTTCAGTGTGCGGGGGGTCAGGCGATACTCCATAGAAAAGGCTGGGAAATTTTGTTGACTCAAACGGCCCAAATCGCTTGGTGTTGCTTCTGTGCGCGGGGTCGGGGTCGCTATTTAATCAGGTAGGAAATAACAGAACAACAAACGGATCGCCTGTGTTGCAAAACGTTGCCCAACGTTGAGCAACATTGCGTCGCTTTGTGTGCGGGGGTCAGAATTATTTGCTTAGGGATTAATGGAAAAGTACGGGCAGAAGCAAAATCGCGTCGCATCGCCTCTGTTTGCAGGCACCTTTATTAAGCGTTTTATCTTTTGAATCCCATGACAAGTTAAATTTGTATGCAATCAATATAGCTCCGTTGTTGATCGACACTGTTCTTTCAAAGAATAGCATGAACTAGGAAAACCCTCCACACACCAGAAAAAAAAAACGGTCGCGTTTCATTTGTTTTGCTCCTCCAAGAATCAATGTGTACAGGTATTGATGAAGTACAACATAGTTTTGTGAAACAAACTCTACATTACAAAAATTGACCGAAAATTGATTTTGTTTCAGAAGACGGAGAACCTTTGCCCTCAGCGATGGCGTTACGGGCTGACGACCGAACTCGGTACGTGAGTATATGAGTAGGGTTTTCAATTCCGCTATACCAGATGATCTCAAAATTCGGGGATTTAGAAAGGAATATCCCTGGAATTCCCGGTAACCCGATACGTGACGTATCAGATCCGTGTTGCATTCACAACCCGTTTTGGGTTACCGTCACCCGAAAATGGTCTGCTTTGACAAGAGTTGAATTTAATGAGGTTTCTCCTTATGTGAGCGGATACCGATTGCGACACAGTTTTTTGTTTGTGATTGATTCTGGAGCGGCGCTGGTAATTTCGCCGTTGTGATTGTAACTCTCCTCAGGGCATTACGATGCGGACAGACAAGACACTGGTATCTAAATTAGGGTTAATAACCCGAGAATCTGTGGCGAGATGTTGCCTCACTCGCTGTCACAAGGCCGGATGTTCGAACCCAAACCAGGGAGGAATGTCTTGCAGTGGGTGGTCAGCATTAAGTTTTCTCCCCTCAAGGGAATATTCTGGTGGGATCCTATCACCGCAAGAGTAACTAGAGCGCATACCTCCGCCATGTAAGGCAACGGTAACGAAAAATTCAGATTGGTTCTGAAACCATGACTTGTTTGTATCAACACCAGAGGCGCTGTATTGCTTCTGCGGACGGTCCCGCTGTCACTCGCGGGCCATCCGGCTTGTGATAAGCGGCTAACGTGGGGATCCATCTTTACATGCAAGACTATGGCCGACTATGGAAAGCGCCGTAGTGGCTCCGTTAAAGCTTTAACGAAGGGCTTCTAGGAAGACCTGGGAGTGCTGTCTATGCACTCCTCCAGTCCATTAAGGCTAATCAGAACGTGTCTCTGGTCATGTGCCACCTTGCGACAGCGATCTTCCTGACGATTCCCCTACTAAGACGTCGCTCGGCTTTCGGGAAGTATTTAGCTTGGGAGGATAAGCAAAAGAAAGTAAGCTAGGTTCCCGGAAGATGTATTCGCAAAATTGTAGTCCGCCTTCGGGATGTCATCACAATTGAACAAGTACAAGGTTTTTATTTATTTCTATACACAAGAGTTTGTTTACAGAACTACATGTATGCAATTCAGAAACCTCTTACGTTAGATGAAATGTTTAGGTTTGTCTATGCATATGTGTGTATGTGTTTGTGGGTGTGCCCGCGTCCGCACTCCGCACCCTATGGGCTCACTGCACAATAGAGTGTTGTCGTCTGACGTTGCGCCATGTCGTGAGCTGTGGATTTCCGCGCGCGAGGTACTAAAGCTTTGTTCTGGTCCCGCTCTGTTCCCTCCAATTTGTTTCAATTCGCTGATCGTCTTTGTTTTAGGTTTTTGCCATCCTCATCTTCCTGACTTGTCATTCCCAAGTGCGATGATCTTCCTGCATAGGTTCCCGCCTTACTTTTCTTCCTTGTTCCTTCCTTGGAAGGCAAATATTCAGTGTATAACTAAAAAGTGTCCTCGCGGAAGACTGCAACTTGCAGCACGGCAATACCTCACACGACAAGAGTATCAGTGCCACTGAGCCACGAACTGCTTATACGGACGCACATACAATACTGTGGCCTATACATACTCGCTTTCGCTTTGCGGCAATGGTCGTCATTAACTAGTTAACTAATCACGTGGATTTATAGTTGGGATCATTGAATTAGGTCAGCAACGTAAATATTTTTCACGTATGTTATGGGGAGTAGCGTCCACGCAGGACCCCACATGTCACTTCCAAAGTTTAGGTTAGTAACGTTCGCCTATCCTATGTTATGGGGAGCAGCGCCTCCATAGGAGATTGTGTAGGTTACCTTAACCATTATTAGCTAGGCCTTCGGAACGTCTGACTTTCGTGCCCACTTAGCTTCGTTCCGATTTCACACTCCTACTGGTTATAGTTTCTTCTATTTTTCCTTTTCTTTCCCGACTTGCTGTGCTCGTGAGCGTTGATCTTGTGTGAGATAACCCTCGTTCATGGGTTCCATGTGCGTCTTGGCATTCTGTATGTATGTCATAGATGGCATACTTGATGTACTAAGATGTCTTAGTTCATCTTAAGTGTTGATGTAGGGAGGCTTATACGATTTTACATACCATGCCATACCTAGAACACTTTGAAAGTTAGTGGACTAGAAAAAAGTGTATTCTCACGTGACCAAAGCGAAGCGGCGCGTGACGTCACAGTCTGTCCCAGCCAATCAGCCGAAGCGACCGTGATGGGAAATTTGCCAAAGCGTAGTTGCGAGCGACGTGGCGCGTGCTTTGTTTTGGTCGCGTGAAAATGCACGGTTCGCTAATCTATGCAATTTGGATTACTCTATTCCTCGGTAGTCCTTCAGGACAGCTTCTATATTATGTCTACTTTACTGCTTTCAGCTTTACTATTCCTACCGACAAGTTGACAGCATGCATGCCCATTTTTTTCTCCTCCTTTTGGATCACTACGAACGCTCTGGGTGCTGTGACTTTAACTTTGCAAGTAATTGTAATAACGGTGATAATAATAATGTTTCAGGTATGACCTGTTAACAGCTGAAAACAACGAAAGTTTGCTGTTTGTGGATTACGACAACAGCACATCTACCAACGTCACCGAGCCACCCTTCACCATCACCGTGCCGCCCATCATCACCACTACTGGCTTCCTCTCCACATTATTGTCCAGCAACGACGTAGGTACGTTAATATCACTATTCATAATTTATATTTAATTTTCTATTGCGTTAGTGTTTGCTATTTTCATAGGAACGTCATCGTTAGTTTTCACTCTGCAAGCCATGTTCAATTGCAGGTCTCTTTGCTGTTGACATATACTGTACCTATGTATAACGTGTATACCGTAAAGTAGGGCAATGCGGTTCACATAGTCCCAGACGCTTGTAATGCAACATAGAATGCCAAATATATGCTCAACAGGATCTAGAAGCAGTGATGTAACGTCTGACTACTCAGGCCACAGCCCCGCAGCGTTCCGCATTGCCCCTTTTTGTTCCACATTGCCCCTTTTTGTTCCACATTGCCCCTTTTTGTTCCACATTGCCCCTTTTTGTTCCACATCGCCCCTTTTTGTTCCACATTGCCCCTTTTTGTTCCACATTGCCCCTTTTTGTTCCACATTGCCCCTTTTTGTTCCACATTGCCCCTTTTTGTTCCACATTGCCCCTTTTTGTTCCACAATGCCCCTTTTTGTTCCACATTGCCCCTTTTTGTTCCACGTTGCCCCTTTTTGTTCCACATTGCCCCTTTTTGTTCCACATTGCCCCTTTTTGTTCCACATTGCCCCTTTTTGTTCCATATTGCCCCTTTTTGTTCCACATTGCCCTTTTTGTTCCACATTGCCCCTTTTTGTTCCACATTGCCCCATTTTGTCCACACTGCCCTATTTTGTTCCACACTGCCCTATTTTGTTCCACATTGCCCCTTTTTGTTCCACATTGCCCTTTTTTGTTGCACATTGCCCTTTTTTGTTCCACATTGAACTTTTAAGTTCCACATTGAACTTTTAAGTTGCACATTGCCCTTTTTTGTTCCACATTGCCCTTTTAAGTTCCACATTGCCCTTTTTTGTTCTACATTGCCCTTTTAAGTTCCACATTGCCCTTTTAAGTTCCACATTGCCCTTTTAAGTTCCACATTGCCCTTTTAAGTTCCACATTGCCCTTTTAAGTTCCACATTGCCTTTTTTTGTTCCACATTGCCCTTTTCGTTCCACATAGCCCCACTTTACGGTAACACAATTTGTTGACAATTAAATTTGTTGTATAGGCATTGAAGTTTTTTTCAACATATCCGCAGAACTAGTAAAAGTTTCCGTAATACTTTGCCCATTTTGGATTAGATTAGATAGGCGGCAGTATAGAAGGACCAACAGGCCCACTCCCAGAGAGAAGCCGAGACTTACGCCTCGGCCCTCTATGAGCTATTGAAAGGATGATGAGACTTTACAGTGTTAACTCACGGGGCGGGGCTTAGCTGCGGTGCACTATGGGTAATGAGGCTTGTGACGTCACAAAATCAAAGTACGCTAGTAAGCAGCTATTTTACATTGTTTCTCCATCGCTTCATATCGACCTCCGTAGTGTCCTGCATGTCCTGCAAGCATTATAGTTGCACAAAAATATGTATCAGAGCATCTACGAACATTTTTAGCTCTCTGAAGCATAAAATTTTATTATCTTTGCTGATAGTGTGTGTAAAATGTTGCACTAAGCTGTGCCGTCGCGTACGCTTCGTTAACATAACCTCCTCTCCTAATCGTAAAAAATGATACGCCATTGGAAAAATTACGGATTTAACATTCGCCAGTTTCCGCAACATCGTTCCCTACGACAGTTTATGTGTGGGGAATACGGTTAGGTAATTTTTTTTTTTGCAAGTTAGCTAACGCGAGTCGGACGCAACACTACTGTCCAGGAAGCAAAGAATAGAACGGGAGGACTCAATAGGACTAAAATGAAGCTTAGCCGTGACCGCTCATAGCAAATTTGCATCACATCGACGAGTCGAAGTATTTGAGTGTGGGACCTCGGGCCTTCGTATGTTGTTTTGTTGAACGAATCGCCGTATTTTTTCTATTTATTTTATTCAATCTCCCGCTCATGACTGGCCAGCTACTTGAGCTGCAAAATACCGTAAAATGATGTCGCCAAGTACAGAAAGTTCGAGCAATAGGCTGTTACTGTGGTTTCTCTCGCGTACAGAATTGGCTATAATGGTGCTTATACTTCTTGGTAAGGAATACATATGTTCTGTGAAGAGCACTGTGAAATAAATATGAAGTGCAAGTAAAGCTTCAATGAAGAAAAAGTAGTTAAGTCAGGTCGCCGAAAGGGATAAATTCGGCGCCAGTGCTGCGAAAATTTCCGCCAGCATGCACTGCAATTTTCTATGGATAATTGGTATATATTACCTTAATTTATTTATAAGCTAGAGATGAATTTTGTAATTTAAGACTATTTTTCTGGTTAAATGAGTAAAAATACTCTTAGGCTGCTCAGCCATAGATTCGTCGATGATGACGTCACTTTTTGGTGCTAATTTCTCGTGAGTCCTCCCGTTACGCTCTTTGCATCCTGCTACTGTCTTACTGCTGTATCGCGCACGCATGCAGCGTATGGGCTAGTAGGTACCTGATGTTTTTTTTTCAAATTTTACGGAGCAGTTGTATGGCTTTTGCGCAATTATGTATAGACTTTTGCTTTAATATTACTTCACTGTAAGGAAAGTAATTTGTTTCTCTGATTCTGTAATGTTTTTCTTAAAAATCTTGTTAAATAGTTCTTCTATCTCTGCGTTTAATCATTCTGAGCTAATCTTTGTTGCAGCGGTTTGAAATTATCGAAAATAACTGATCATTGGTAGAGGACAAAAATAAATAAAAAATGTTGAGCTATTCGCTCGCATGATTCTATCTTCACAATGCCATATTACTCTTGATAAGTCTCACTTGATTTCTTGCATTTTAAAGACGATAAACTTGGCTCTAAAAGTGCTTCTGACACATGCGGGCATTTGCCGGTTGAATTCATCTACTCGTTTAGAAGCCTTTTAACCAACATTCTTTTAAAATTTTATCCTTCAGGAAGATAAAGTTCAAAGAAGCTTTGGTACATATTTTTGTGCAACTACAATGATTGTGGAACATGTAGAACACTCTGGAGGCGCCCATATGAAATGGTGGAGAAACAATGTTAAATAGTTGCTTATTAGCCTACTACGATTTTGTGACGTCACAAGCCTCATTACACAAGATGCACCGCAGCTTGGCTCCGCCCCGTAGGTTAACCTTGTGTAGTCTCATCATCCTTGAAGCTATTGCTATTATATCGAAATCATTTAAATTTGTTTGTAGGATTTCTAGTCTCTTCTCTTTCCGTTTCAGTGTGTTCGTCAGCCTAATTCACGTAAAACATTAATTTTAATACTGCTTACTAAAGACCTTTTGCCTTGCCCAGATGCAGACACAGACCCTGAGCTAAATGCCCTACTCGTGGAGCTGACTTTGGGTGCCTGCGTCTTGGGTCTGCTTGTTTACTTCATTATTTGCGTCATAACTGCGTCATTGCTCCTCGCTGCTG
>LQNS02278091.1:659101-684966 GCA_001587735.2 Parhyale hawaiensis | reverse complement strand
AGACGGCGGAAAGACTCAATTCTGATCTGTACTATGAAGTTTTCGTCCGTCTGAAGTTCCCTGGGCTTTTTTTAACACCCGCAGCGCGATTTGAAGCCGTGAAACCAAAGTTCCTGTTTGAAGATCCTGACAAGTCAATCTTGCTTGGCTCGACTTTGCCACGCTGGAGGACCACAAAGCCAGATCTTCCAAAAAGCTTACAATAGAGGAGAGATTAATTGCACTGGTCATGATATGTTTTTCCGTTGCTCCTGCGAACCTAGAAACAAATTAAAAAAACACCACAACTAATCTACTATTGCAAAGACGCTGATTTTTGATCTGCAACTGAAACTCTTAGTGGTTCTTTTGATACCCGCCACTGACGATCTCGTAGGACTAGCATTATGTAAAACTTCACTGAATGTTCCCAATGTTGTTGTGTTTTTTTTGCAGAAGCAACGCTGATAGTTTACGAGAATGAAGCAGCGCGCGATTACTCAAAAATGGGACCTGAAAGGCAAAAACTGTTTTCAGATTTGCAGTCCCACTGTAGAATTGCTGAATATATGGTTTGGCAGGGTCTCGGAGGCAAAGCATACTGCTTGAATTAACTGGTCTAGTAAAGGCTTAGAGGGATCTGAAGACGTCAAGCTTTGCAAATAGTTCAAATTCAGGTATTGTGCTTGCAGGCCCAATTCGGGACATTTATTTGAATCTCACAAAAAGAACTGAGAAGTCAACCACATGCGTCTGTTGCTTTCGTTTTTTTTTTTTTTTCGAAAAAACAGTATATTTTGTAAAAAGGGTGAGGTCTTGCCTCGTGTCAGATTTTTCAGTGTTTTACCTTATTTTTTATTAAAATGATGGAGAAACGAGTGATTGTGTACTCATTATCCTTCTGATGTTTTCAAGTCCATCCATCGTATGCTCTGGGGAACAGCGACCTCAGACTCAGAGGGACCTTGTAGGTTACGTTAGCCATAGTTAGGCTATCGGGGCTGCAAGCAAAAGCTCCAATATTAGGTACGACATGCTGGGATATGAAACCGCACCAAAAATATTGGTTCAATCAGGATTTACCGGAAATTCCCAGTTTTTGCTGCATCCTAGTTACCAGCAGTTGAACCAATTGGATCGATATCTTGGCGGGATGAAATTTGAAAATACCTACCCAGGCCTCTGCTTCGCGTGAAGTTTCAACTGCCACGTACAAATTCAGCAAAGAAAAGCAAAAGCGAAATTGTTTATACTCGACATGAACGAAAACTCATCCAAGGTTGAGCCCCTCGTATACTACAGTCAAAAGGATGTCAAATAGTAGGTAACTATCTAGCGATCAAGGAGGCGTTTAAGTTAGCTGCTAATGTTTTTTTGCTGGGTTTCCTTTAGCAGCGTTTTGGGCTTCCCGGTGTTGCAAGATGCTTCATTTGAGTTGCATTACCTGTCCGTGGGAGCTCAAGCGTAAAGTTTTAATATAATACAACCAAACTGCCTGCGACCCGTTGGGTCACCATTACCATATTCTTTGCTTCCGCCAAAATCAGGGGTTAATTAGTTGGTCACTCGCTATTTGACCATCCAATCCTGCCCGTACGGGTCACAATCACCAGCTTCTTTGCTTCTAAAAGAAATTTTCAAAACTCTGCCTTTAAGCAAGTGGAAATATATATATGACTTCGTCCGGTCGTATTTCCCGTAACACCTTTAAACTTGACGTACACGTTTCTGCAGCAGAACTCAGGTTCATCTTCAACGCTCGAATTCCTTCCTATACTAAAGCGAAGATTCTGTGTGCAAACAAGCAAGTAAATCAGCACCCACGTAAATAAGTATGCAAGTAAATGAATAAAGTTCACAGAGTTTTTTAGACAGCCTGTGACCTGTTGTGTTAAGAAAAATCTACCCAAGTATTCAATTTTCTTCTGCTCAATTTGTGGACTTTCAATAAGTTATAAATGCCTATGCGTTTTTAGTATGTACTGTATTTGCATTTTTTTGAATGCATATGCAGGAAATGCAAAGTCACAACCCTACTTATCAATCATGTCCCATTTGTAAGTTCTCACCTGCTGTTTCCATAACATTATTCCTGCAGAACAACCGCTGGTCCGTAACATCCAATTTGCTATTCTTGTAAGACTGTCTATGAATATGAAAAAATTCAGTACTGCATTAGCATTAGTTTAACAGTTGATGATGACAGAGAACGAGTATATTTATATCATCAATTGCGGCAATTGATGGAACATTGCAGAAATTTAACACAGTGGTCCAAAATTATAGACCCTCTGTTCCGAAATAGCTGTGGCCATATTTTCTTCATGTTGTTCTTGTATAATTGTTCCATTGAATAAAAAAACGCCAAAAAGAACAAACGGGAAACATCCATCGCTTCTAATGAATGGGATGAGCTTACTAAAAATTTTGGACATGGTCTTCCCTACGTCGTTTTTATTAATCCCGAATTCCCCCACAAGTGAAGTTTTTGGGTTTAGAACAACATTTCCAGAACAGAGGGGGCAATATTTTTCTCTCATTTTAGCACGCGTGCTGCAGTAACTCTCGGGGAACCACATGGTGGAGTGCTACGAGGTTGCAGAAACCTTGTGGCACTAAACAGTCCAGTTCTAACACGCGTTTTGAGATAATAAATGGTGCATGACGTTAACATAGATAATACCAGTTTCTCACCTTTCTCGGGGACATTGATTGACTTGCAGTTATCTTATCTGATGAAGATAGGTACACAATCAGTAGTCAGGTATGCAGGGAGACCTCAGTGTCAACTGGTTGGTGGCGGTACAAGTGGCACCCTCGGTCTTTCCAAGTGACCATCAGCTGGTTAAAAGCGAACCATACGACAGTCCTTCGATTCCATTACGGATCACCCTGCATCCGAGCGCTTCGTTTTGTCCTTGAAGCACAACTGTGTGTCTACCGAAGGATTCACTAGAATTGTTGTTAGCCGTCGAGTGAGCTTACTCGGTAAAAGTGACTAGGAAAGTTTCGTCCTCACAGTTATAGTAAATTAGAAATCGGAAATCTGTGTACTTTTCTTCTTTTGGAACAGACACAGCACCGTATTCGGACGCTGAATACGGAGCCAAAAGGCTGTCGTGTAGACCCACCTTAACAGTACGGGCGGCTATCTCGTATCATCCATCCCGTTTGTTTTGTGAAAAGATACGACTAGCAATAATAGCTAATAAAAATCCGGTAGGCTATTCCGTAGCCTGCCCAAAAATTAGCTCGGGCAATGTTTGTTAAATTTATTGCTCCGTTAAAGTGAGAATTGTTTGTAGAATTGGAAATGAGTCTGGCATGTCCAAAAATTAGCTCGGGCAATGTTTGTTATATTTATTGCTCCGTTAAAGTGAGACTTTTTTTGTAGAATTGGAAATGAGTCTGGCATGGGTCGAGTTTCAGACGCTTAAAGAGTAAAAAAAAAATTGAAGAAATTTGAGCGCTGCCCAATTCGCCAAACCCACACATGCAGTTCCGATGCATTAGAACATTGTAAGTCTTGGACAAGTTTTCGATTTTCTGTGTGAAAAATTTTTCGAGGGTAGTATAATGAAAACTTGAGCCAATATAGGTGCCGAAAAGTCTTATATTGTGCATAAAATAATTTTGATAATCGTCGCCCATTCGATATTATAATACAAGACATAAAGTGGCATACAATCACTGCTCACAAATTTGAAACTTTCTTTTGTGAAACGAGTAAAAGTAAAGTAAACTTGACAGTACAACCAAACTGAGAATGCCTCGCGCACTGGTTCGTGTTGCAGACAAAAGCCAACTGTCCCTAGACGAGTACACTGTTGCAGTCTGTCACAGATCGTCCAGAGCTACGGCGCCAGCGACGGAAGATTGTGTGCAAACCAGCCCGTAAATAAATGAAGTTCACAGAGTTTTAGTATCATATAATAGATATGTTTTGGATACAACACATTGATATGTCTCTTTGCTCGCATTTTTGGAATTTTGTTCTTGAAGAAAATCTTTTCACGTGCAGGAGGACCGAGAAGAAAGACTACTAAATCTTTATAGTGATATCCACTCATCCTTCAGTAAACCAGTGTTTCGACTGCTTTTAGAAGCAAATTTGCTGTCAATATGCCTTTCGTTAAGAAAATTTTCAAGAAATTCTCAAAGCCATTCGCTGCAACCGACTTGAAACAACAGGTTGCTCAGGAATATAAGGAACTGGATAATTTGCATGTCACCAACTGGATGGATGTATGGGCACCTTACACTACCTCGGACTACTTTGAGGGAGCTGATCTTTTGGTGAGTTTACAAAGCAACAATGATGTACGCTGGCTACTCTGCAGGCGGACCACGTTTTTGTCTAACGTACCAAAAACAAAAATTTGCAACATCAGTTTTGTATACATGGCTTCTTTAACGTAACTAATGTCGGGTGCAGATATGCGGGTTGACATTCCTCTAACTCAATTGTTGGAGAAACGAGAAGTGGATCCGTTCACCCAACACGAGACTGTAATTATACACTTCGTACCACTTTCTCCACGTGTATATAAATAAATTTATCTGTGTATTCCCATACTTTTGGAGGTGCCAGTTTTCTATGCCTCGCTTCTGGCCTTCCTCAGAGATGAGGGGGGTGGGGGGTCTCGGGTCATTTGCTCCTTCCGTCAAATTGGCGCCAAGTTCTTGGTGACTCGAGGTCGACTGCAACTACACTTACTGATCTGGGGCCAGTGGGCCTATAACAGCTGCACAAACCAGTGCATGTGGGTTTCCCAGGTAAGGGTGTGGTCTAACTTGACTTTACCTTTACCTTCTTACGGTAATTCACTTCATGTTCTGTTGTTTTTCTTTCTTTCTTTCTTTCTTTCTTTCTTTCTTTCTTTGCGAGCAAAATCGTCTGACACAACCCCACGATATTGCAAATATTCTGGATGGTTAACTTATTATCTTTCACAACTGAATTCCGAAGACAGAGACAGCTTCGGGCGGTGTACCAGTTGCCGGCCAACCTGGGAAGCAGCGGGAGACTTTCATAAAGAAAAGCATTTCCATCTCACATTTTAAATACAAAGACGTCGAAAAATAATTTTGACTTTGTCTCATTCAGTAAAGCGGGCGGCAGGAGATGCACTATCTGGAGCGTATTCATGGAACTCATTACAGTCCGCTCTGGCGCTAATACCTTCGAGGGTGATGCGCCGCATCGTAACGAAGTAAGTAAGTCCGCGAGTAAGTAGGTATATATAGGCCCTAGTTTTGTTTTCACCGAGTGTGTATGACTGTGTCAGTCAGTTTGGATCTATTTCAAGGAAGTACGCATCTGTCCGGGGCAAGCAGTCCCCTCCCGCATTTCTGCTTAAAACCCCTTTCATGAGTTGCCATGGCATGCTGGGCAGGGTTTCCATTCTTACCAATTTTGGTTCACTGCTGCCATCTTTGGTATTGTGTACAGTGTAGGCCTCATTCGGTGCTCTGAGATGGGACCTGGCGGGTCGAGAGCTGAGAAATCCCCTAGTGTTTAGGGTAAATTTTTACTTTAACTTACATACGATTTTTGTTGCCATGGATATGTTAACTAGGTAAATTTAAGACAATTTACATGTATACCGTTTTCATCGCAAATGCTTTGTTTTCGAGATAAATGACTTTGAAGTTCCCATTGTTTTTGTATGGGAGAAAATTGCCGGTGTCATTACAAGCTTGCCAGCGACCTAAAAGGAATCTAGCCAAACCTACCTAACCCAAGCCCAACCCAACTTAAATTTACCTAACTTAAATTTACCTCACCTAAATTTACCTCACCTAAATTTACCTCACCTAAATTTACCTCCCCTAAATTTACCTCACCTAAATTTACCGGTAAAATTTTACTTTCACTTACACATGTTTTTTTTGGGGGGTTTTTGTTGCTTTCAGTATGTTAATTGGGTCAATTTAAGACAATTTACATGAATAACGTTTCCGTCGCAAATGCTTAGTTTTTTGAGATATTAAACTTTGAAGTTCCCATTGTTTTCCTATGGGAGAAAATAGCCGATGTCATGACAGGCTTTAAAGGAACCAAACCTGGCCTTGCCTAACCTAACCTAACTTAACCTAACCTTACTTAACCTAACCTTACTTAACCTAACCTAACCTTGTCTAACCTAATCTTACCTTACCTAATCTTACCTTACCTAACCTAACCTTACCTAACCTTACCTAACCTAACCCTAATTTCGCTTGTTTGGGACCGCTCGGTATTTACTCCCATAGAAAAACAATGGGAACTTCAAAGTCATATACTATCTCAAAAACTAAGCATTAGCGACGAAAACGTCATCCATGAAAAATGTCTTAAATTGACCCAATTTACATACTGAACACAAGAAAAGTCATGAAAATCATGTGTAAGGGAAAGTAAAATAATACCAATTTACCTAGCTAGCCTAAATTTACCTAGGTAGCCTAAATTTACCTAGGTGGCCTAAATTTACCTAGGTGGCCTAAATTTACCTAGGTGGCCTAAATTTACCTAGGTGGCCTAAATTTACCTAGGTGGCCTAAATTTACCTAGGTGGCCTAAATTTACCTAGGTGGCCTAAATTTATCTAGGTGGCCTAAATTTATCTAGGTGGCCTAAATTTATCTAGGTGGCCTAAATTTATCTAGGTGGCCTAAATTTATCTAGGTGGCCTAAATTTATCTAGGTGGCCTAAATTTACCTAGGTGGCCTAAATTTACCTAGGTAGCCTAAATTTACCTAGGTAGCCTAAATTTACCTAGCCTAAATTTACCTAGCCTAAATTTACCTAACCTAGGCCTAAATTTCGCTTATCTGTGGTCGACTATTATTTTCTCCCATAGAAAAACAATGGGAACTTCGAAGTCATATATTTCGAAAACTAAGCATTTGCGACAAAAACTCTATTCATGTAAACTGTCTTAACCATTTTTCTACGAATACTCCGCTCCTGCTATGAGGTTCTAAAAGAAGCTCATAGAAGACACTATCATTGTAGTCACTGGAGCTCACCTAGAATTAAGTTCATTTGTAGATAAAATACTATCACTGACTTCCGACGGGTTATTAAATGTGTTGTCCAAATTTACACAAAAGGAAACAACGCTCTCGTTTTAATGGTCAAAACTTTGATGCAGCATCTGGAGATGCCGTCAGGAGGCAAAGGGTTAAACTGACCCAGTTAACATACTGAAAGCAAGAAAAAAAATATGTGAGTTAAAGTAAAATAATACCGTGTTTACTACGTGGATTCTAGATTACTGTTAAATCGAAGCTTGAATGTCCTCTTATTTTATATTTATATAGAACATGATTCATGATAGATATATACAACAGAACTGTATTTATATCCGCTCCAGGGGGACCCTGCTAATTACTTCAGTCATAGCTAGGCCTTTGGCACGTCTTGCTTTCGTGCCCACTTTGCTTTATTCCATTTTCATGCTTTCATTGGCAATGTCTTGTTCTATTCTTCCTTTTCTAACCCGACTTGCTCTGCCCATTCGAGTTGATTCTGTGTCTCGGGTGGGAACACCTTCATGCATTGGGTTTTCACGTTTTTATTGACGTACTAAATATTCAATTCCTATCCTCGTTCAACTGGAGTATCTATGCTGAGGGTAGGGAGGCTTAAGCTGATTTATTTCATGACAAAAATTACAAATTTTGATTAACTTCCAGGTGAAAAACAGAACCTCTTCACAAATTGCTGGCGTTGAAGGCTTCGTGGCAGAATCTTTGAGCGAAGTGCGGGATTTCATCGGCGAAGTGAAGTACTGTGGGGAACTGCAGCATGAGAACATCCAGCGAATCCTGGCAGCTTATTTCTGGGACGAGACTTTGTGGGTGAGTTCTGCTCCCATACTATTTATCAAAATTTCAAGCTATCCCGTCTCTCCAGTGATGGTTATTTTAGATACTGCTATTTCAAACGAAATATTGCTTGTTTATCCTCAATGTTGCCTTCGTCTAGAACCTAGACGGTTTCTTTCTGTTTCCATTTTTCTTGCTTCTATTTCTCTACTCTAACCGATAACTTATGGTCCGCCAGTCTCGTCTTTGCCGACTTGTTTCCTTGCATGGCGCCGATCAGTTTATTTATGATCGATTTCCGGGAGCGCTGAAAATCTTTCTGAACAACTGCACTAAAGTTTGTTTCTTGCTTCCTCTCGCTAACTCAATTGCACTGTAGTTAAAGGAAGCCATGGCTAGGGACGACGAAACTGAGAAATGTAAAGATGACTCGGGCCCACTAGCTCAGTTAATATTGAGTAAGCTTTCCAAAGCAACTCACATACCTACATAAAACGTTAAAATCACAGTAGCTCTGCTGCCAACTCTATTCCACGCGAAAACACTCCGCCCACAGAGAAGTGCATTGTCCTCAAAAAGTGTTTTTTTCAAAGTAGCGTCTGCAGCTCAGCACAAAACAGTCAACCTCAGCTACAGCGTACAAACACTGCCTTATGTCCATATTACATGCAGAGCGATAGCTGCTGATGCCCGTAATTGCGCCACATCTCAGACCTCGATTCTACCAGTTTACGCGTCGATGGCCACCCTATAGGCCTAGCAACTGTATTTTGCATCACAGTAAACTCTGCTCCCTTCTACGTACAAGACAAGTGCCGTAGGGCGGCCACTTGCAGGGAGAGGCGCCATCATAGCTAAAGTGAGATACGTAGCAGGTTAACCTACACCACAGTAAATACAATAGTAGAGAATTATCCCGTTTACCGTGTCCCACACGCAATGATGGGCACTAAATACATAAAATATATTTAAATAATAAATAAATTGTCAATATGTAATTAAATACTAATTATATTTCTCAAATGTACTTAAATACTTTAGTAATTACATTAGCTGTTTTAATCATAAACCCCTGAAGGCATAAATTCAGCCATATTTATAATAGTGATTATTGTTTAATAAAATGAAAAGTATTTAAACTTTAGCTTATGTTCTGAAACAAGTACGTTACATTCCTCTAACGTAGAAAACACATTATACTTTAGACCCAAGCGCTTCCATCTTGGCACTCCACTTACTTTGCCCAGAAATAAAAGGGTGGGAGGGAGGGGGGGGGGTCGTTGAACCTTCTGTCGATAGCGCTATAGTTCTAACGATCGGTGATTGACTGCAGCCGTACTTCTCTGGACTAGTCGGCCTATATCTGCAGCACGAACCAGTGCGCGCTGGTTTCCACTTGTTTTATAGTTGGAGGTGCTGTGATGCCTGAAGATGTCCCACCCGCAACTTCCTACATCGACTTGGGGATCGAGGGTAGTCGAAAGTGATAGTTACGTGATCTCTATCTTCAGCGACCCTGCCAAAGCAACAGGGGTGAAAAGTTCGTCATAATTGTCAAGGATGGAATTCTATTTCAATCCATGTTAAGAAGACGCCTTGTACTCTGTACAGGTTATCAGGGAGATGGGTGACCACAACGTGAGTGCTACATTCGTCATGGACGTTCGACAGCGACGGATGGAAGACCAACTCATCTCTTTCATTGGACTAAGTCTGTGTCGAGCTGTTGAATATTTGCACAGTCGTTTGGTAAGTAGAAAGTGCATTTTATGTTCACTCTGATATGTGTATTAGGTTTCACGAAGTTACTTGTAGTGTTCTATAAAAGTAAAATATTTTAGATGTAGTTTTCTATTTGTACCGACTTGTTACCTTCGGTATGGTCGCCATGAATATCAAATAATTTTTCAGGTGTTTCGTGCGTATGAATTACAGGAATTTTTTGTGCTAGTTACCGCACCCACTCGCTGCTGTTTAATACCTATTTAGCTTTTGCTAGGCTTTTTATTTCGTAAATATATACAGTCTACGCATTCACAGATCACAAGTTACTAATTAGCGAAATGTTTTCTGATGCCAGGTAGTTAGTTGATGCAGTCTTGTTCTTCCCTTTGATGTTCTATTACCTACTGTAATCAGTTGTGACTAAAAGATTAAGCCTTTCCCTCATTGCTTTGTGACTAGAAGATTAAGCCTTTCCCTCATTGCTTTGCTCCCTTACAACATCTACAATAAACTAGCGCTGGTCATACGAGAGAAGTAGATTAATTCACGAAAGAAAGGTTATGGCATGATTTACTTGCATTAACTGCAGGTCAGTTCTTTTCAACAACACTGTGTTTTTTCTACAGATCGTTCATCGTGACATAAAAGGCCCAAATGTATTTCTCAGCGCTGACGGAAGTGTACGATTAGGTAAGAACGTCAATGCACAGCACTGAGTAGGGTATGATCACAAAAGTGGTTTGTATAATATTAGTTCAGTGCGTACTGAGAATCTGTTTCCGCAATAACTTAGATTATCCTCATGAACTTCATCTCAGAGTGCATAGGGTCAATTAGAGTAGATAGGTTCGCCTACCCTATATTATAGGGGACGTGCGTCCCAGCGAGACCTACGGGATACCTTTCTTTTAGCGGACTGAACTCTTCAGTGACTGGTTCTAATGTGTGATGCTTCCGAGTAGACACCCTCGTGCACGGGTTCCACGCTTCTTTCGTCCAGGTGCATCCCAGTTGAAAAAATTCAAGGAAATAGCCACTTTCATCCTGTGCTGTCTTATAGGATATCAATTATCTACCTGAAATTTTTTCAATCACCCCTGCGGCTAAGTACAGCTTGAAAACGTAATATCACGAAAATATCTACCCCATAGGTGATTGTTGGTAACTGAAAATGCAATAGCTTAAAAAATGTTAATTTCGCAAATTTCGAGCTGGCTACCGAAGATGATGTCCGAGTTCGACCGTCTGATCACATGTTTCTCCACTCAGGATTTGTCTCGACTATGGAATGTAGCCTTCCACTAGAATTTCCTCGTTATACTCGTAGAAAATCTTTAATTCAATTAGTTTGTCACAGGGTGTTGCTCGATTGTAGTAAATTTCAATGAACGCTTTGCCAAGCTTTACATCCTGGGTTTACTTTGCCTAAAAAATGAAGGTGAATGCCGATCTCACCTGTCAGTACTTGAAAGAAGTAATTATCTCGTGTAAATAAAGCACAAAAAGCTAGGTTTATAACTGAATATCACTGAGTATACATCCTCTGAATGTACAAACATACATGTGTAAATATATACACGCAGTTTCTTACCCAGTAAAAACCTGGTCCATGACAGGGGCTCATCCGTCTTCACTTGTTTTCTTAATAGACAGAGCTGGATAGCGCTAATTTTTCCCGGTTCTATCAGTAAGGCGGTGACTGACTAGCGGCAATCCAATAATAAAGCGTTGACAAATTGGTGCAGCTATTTTGATATGGGAAAATTCAAAATTAGCTAAATATTAACCAAATTATATTGAATTACTTTAAAAATTTCCTAATTACTATATATGAGTTTTGAAAATCTTCCGATATGCTTAAATAATAGAAAAAAAATCTATTCATTTCAGTACAAATTCTTGTATTTTCAACTAAAATAAAAGCAATGTTTTTATTTATTTTACGCAAACAGTCCACCCTGTAAATAGTCATAGTATAATAAAATAATTGCTCAGTACAAATTTGAGACCCTTCAGTTAAATCACGATAAGATGTAATTGTAGTTCACTAGTTTATTGTACTTGTAAATGTTACACAAAAGAAAATTATGTTATGTGGATTAAGATTAATGATAGATATTATGGACCGCTTTAATCAGTGCCAACTGCCTGAAGTCAACTGATGAACAGGGCTGCTGAAATTTTTTATGCCGATCGTACAAAATTCTCCATGAAAATGTACCAGAAACGGCTAAAACATACCAAATTAACATTAAGCCGATACCGCTTTAATAATTGTCCAAGTTCCGGTATCAGTAAAGCGGCAATTTTCGGCCGGAATTCGGTAACGGTTTCGGGTGAAGTGGTATTACCACTTCATTACCACAGGTACCATCTTTGTAACAATAGTCATTTTAATACGAAGAGTCAAGTCAGGGACTCAAAACTAGGGACCAACAGGTCATCGCGCGGCCGATTGTTAAAGCCAGTACAGTTCAAAGGCAACGCAAGCACAGAAAGTACATACGTCACCCGTTATAGCATCGCAAAATTATTAAGGCAGAGCTGTACGTGATGGAAGGGAGCTAATCCATCAACCGTGAATAGTTAATATTGGTTAATGACGAAAGAAGTCTTACAATTTGCGTTATATTTGCGTTCCTTTCCGATGCAGTGAGGATACGTCAAGAAGCGGACGTCGTTCGCACATTGTCAAAATGTAACATTATCGCATCGCCGTCTTGAATATGGTTATATTTTCACAGTAACTCGCTTTTGTATTATCAAAATCTTGATCATATACTTTGAAATTCGAGAGGTTTGCGTTCGAAAAACCTAAAATACTGAGTCTGGATGCTCTTCGTATCCACAGTAGAAGAAACAAAATCCTTGAATTTGCGGGGCATGTGCCATAAGGTTAGGTCACTTAGGTTTTCCCGTCATATGTTATGGGGGAGTAGCGGCCCCAGGGAACCCATAAGTTACATTCTAGATAGTCGAAGCGATTATGCTTACTTCTGCTCTTACTGTTTAGTAAACCTCAGGGATATATTCAGGCCCTTTCCCTGCCACTATACATTTGGGTCTCACAAACCCATGGGACCCCCGAGTGCCTTCTCCGCAGGGGATGTTGCAGTTGGCCGCAGTTCCTGCTGAGAGGGTTTGTTTGTTAGGTTAGGTAGGTTCTCTATATTTTCCCTTCTGTTCCGCGAGGTGGGTCACCGATCGAGGTGGCCCGCTGATCAAAGTGGCCAACCTTTTCCGCAGGACTCCTACCCTCGCCCGTGCGGAGATATACGGATGGGGCCAGCTGCAGAGGCGTTTTTGTTTTTCTTGTCTCCTCGTTTCCTTTTTCGTCTCATGTCCGGTGTCGTCCGGTTGAGCGGATTCGTTCAGCCGAGTCGTGTAGGGCTAGAGATGCACGTGCTTTATAAACTTGCTACATAACTGGCTTATGTGAGTTCGCCGTCACTCACGACCTTCCGGCAGATATGCTAAAACAAAATATTTGACCTTCGGCGCGATGCGGCTTAGAATCGCTGCGCAACCTTGAACCTTACTGTTTTATTTTTCGACTTATATTGCTCCTAGGCGTAATGATCCTGTGTGGGAACACCCTCACGCATGGCTTTCCATCAACATACTGTATGCACTATAGCTATGCTTAAACTATTAGATAATATTCTTGCACTCGCTTACATCAAAATATGCATGTTGTTGGCAGGCGGGTTCCAGACTTGTACCAAACTGGAGCACATTGACGAGCCAATGGCAGAAGCTGAAGGAAGTCCACACTGGATGGCTCCAGAGGCGGACCGTACGACAATCTACGCTTCAGTCACTTATGGATACAAAGTGAGTACAAGCATCATGCATCCTGGTAGTCTTTGTGACGGCTCTGATGCCCCTAACCGCGCCAACACGAAATACAGTAGCAGCGCCTCGAAATTTGTATTGGGGAGCTGATGGGGGGAAGGGAGTAGCTGGAGTAGAATGTGGAGGGTTTGACGTTGCCATGGGATGCATGCATGTTGGCTGCATTATAGTATTTTTTTGGGGGGGGGGGTTAAGGGGCAGCATGCCGCTACCAGTGAAAAAAATCATGGACATGGCTTTGTCCGTACATGGCTGAAGCCTGCACATTGTCAAAGTGCCATCGATGGGACTGCGAATTTAAGCCCAATAGGCTAGACTTACCCGTAACTTCAGGCAGGTAGGCTGGCTTTGACCCAATTCACCGACTTAGAAGGCGTTAACCTGACACGATTATCCTTAGCACTTCCGAAAAAAAAACTCGCTTTTACTCCTCAAAATGGAATTTATAACAGTGTCGAGTATAGATATACATGTTCAGACATGCAACACCGTTCAAAGGGGCGAAACCAAAGCTCCTTTTTAAAGTTGCAGAAAACTCAAACTTTGCGGCTTAGTTCAGCTCAAATTTGACGAGCCAACCATTAGATGACATTTTTACTGTCCAAAAATTTATTTTCAATCTCAGCGGCTGCTACAGTTTTTACACTACAGCAAGTCAGTAGAATAGCAGATAGTCAAATTAATGGCTCCGAACTAGATGAACATTGTCAACGCTTACTACTATCATGATTTATTATCATCCGCGAACGAAGCGAAAGAGGTGATAATGTTTTCGTTGAAGATTGAAGTATATATATATATATATAGATATAAATATATTTGCTTATTAAATACATATATATTTCGAAACGAGCTATTAACTGGCCATGAATCTTTATAAACGGCCTGTTAGGTGGCTAATGTCTCGATAGAGGTACCAAGAATCTTGGCCATCTAACGGTATGTCAACTTCAAATAGTGAAAAACGTGTGAAAAAATCCGTAGATTTATTCCANGTTGCTATTGGATACATGCATGTTGGCTGCATGATATTATTTTTCCGGGGGGGGGGCTGAGGGGCAGCATGCCGCTACCAGTGAATCATGGACATGGCTTTGGCAGTGGTCATGGGCTGAAGCCTGCACATTGTCGAGGTGCCATCGATTGGACTGCGAATTTAAGCCCAATAGGCTAGACTTACCCGTAACTTCAGGCAGGTAGGCTGGCTTTGACCCAATTCACCGACTTGGAAGGCGTTAACCTGACACGATTATCCTTAGCACTTCCGGAAAAACTCTCTTTTACTCCTCAAAATGGAATTTATTACAGTGTCGAGTATAAATATATATGTTCAGACACATGCAACACCGTTTAAAGGGGCGAAACCAAAGCTCCTTTTTGAAGTTGCAGAAAACTCATTAGATGACATTTTTACTGTCCAAAAATTTATTTTCAATCTCAGCGGCTGCTACAGTTTTTACACTACAGCAAGTCAGTAGAATAGCAGATAGTCAAATTAATGGCTCTCAACTAGATGAACATTGTCAACGCTTACTACTATCATGATTTATTATCACCCGAGAACGAAGCGAGAGAGGTGATAATCTTTTCGTTGAAAATTGAAGTATATATATATTTGCTTATTAAATATATATATTTGTAAATATATATGTATATTTACGAATATATATATGTGTATCCACCCAAAAAACAGCTAGGAGTTGAGCAATCCTCATAATTTTTTATGAGAGTTTGGTGGGTTGACCTAGATGTGACCCACGCCAAAAAAACCTAGGCCTAACTGGCCATCAAAAATAACTGCGATGAATTTGCCTCCACTGCAGCAGATTGTCGTAAGCCCCGGGGCGCTCTATTTTTCTTATGTTATTATAGTGAATAGTTTAAGCCTACGTTTCCACAACAGCGGCGATCCAACACGGGGGAAACAAGGGACATATACAGCAGTATGTCGATAGAAACGGGGAACCCATGCACGAAGGTGTTCCCACACAGAATCAACGCGCATGAGAACAACATATCGGGAAAGAAGAGGAAGAACAGAGGAAGGTAAAATGAAAGTAACAGCGCTGAAATTTGCTCTCACCGCAGGTGATGGTCTTACGCCACGAGGCATTCTTTTTTTGAAAAACAATTCGTTACAAAAGCAAATCCAGTGTTAAAACTTGCCAACTGAGTACTCGTGGAAGTATTATACAATGGTATACAAATAAGAGACTGATCCGAGGCTCTTCGTAATTGTAGCGTCAAAACAAGTCTAGCCCATGGCTTAGATACAGAGTGACACCTAATTCTTGATAATGCTACCTCTCGGGGGTGCGGGGAAAGAGGTTAGTTAGTTAGGTTTCTCTATCCTTTGTTATAAGAAGTAGCGCCTGCAGGGAAACGCATGGGGTTACCTTAGTCTTCGCTAGGCCTTCGGGACGTCTGTATTTCGTATTCACTGTGCTTTCTTCCAGTCTCGTACTGTCATAATACAGATGAACTCTTATCGATATTCTAAGGCTCTATAAATCATAGTCCGATACCCATTTGCCCTAGGACCCCACAGCCAGGTGAAATAAACGCTAAAATGCAAGTAATTTCTAATGCACAAGGTCGACATCTGGTCCTTGGGCATCACTTTGCTGGAGATGGCTGAAACTCATCCCCCTCACCACAAAACGCCTGCTGAGAAGTTGACGGGCAAGCTCCATTTGCACCCACCACCTTCTCTTCTCCATGCTCAATCGTGAGTAAAACATTTCGTTAATAAAGTTCACTTTGGGAAACCTAAGTTGTTATGGTAAGTAGCGCCTACAGAGGACCGACCGATAGGTTAGTATAACCCCAGTGGGGCCAGTGGACTTTGCTTCTTGCTTGTACACACTTTGCTTCGTTCATATTACTAGGTGTTTTTCATGCTTTGCCCTTCTGTTGCTGTTCTTGTTTATTTCTCTTACTCTTCTTGTTTGTTACTCTTACTATTCTTTCCTGCTGTTACGAACATTATGCTATATATATATAATTATATTCTCACAAGTTGTCTCGTCAATTAATTTATATTTCTGTGTAATCAAAAGAGATAAATGACTCAGTTTTTTCATAATTATAAATTTATTTATACGAAAGCGAAGAGCATGGTCATATTGACCCAACGGGTCACGGGCCGTCTAGTTATTATTAAAACTTCACGCTCAGGCCACCACGGACATGTGGTGCCAAGAAGCAAACAGCGGAACGGGAGGACTCTTGAGAATCTAGCATCTAAAAGTGACGTGATCAACGGCGTCACATCGACGAGTCTATGGCTGAGCAGCCTATGATTATTTTAACACATTTTGCCAGAAAAGTCGTCGTAAATTGTGAATTTTATCTCTTAATCAGATAAATAAATGGAGAGGATATATAGATACTTATTGAGCAATGAACAATTATCATTATAGAAAAGTGCAGTGGAGGCTGGTGGAAACTTTCACAGCACTAGTAGCAAAATTTGGGCCGGTATGGCGACCTGAATAACTTCTTTTTCGAACTGAAGCCTTATTTACACTTCATATTCAGTTCACCGTGCTATTCACAGAACATATTTTAACATACCACCGTATTTTTTCGACTTAATTCATGCAATCTCTCGCTCCTGACTGACCAGCTACTTGAGCTGCACCCATTCACAAAACACGGTAAAATGTCGTCAAACACGGAAAGTTATAAAAAGAACTGTGACTGTGGTTTCTCTTGCGTACAGAATATAACTGTACTTATATTTGTCGGTAAGGATAACGAACCTAGCCTACGAATGCCTGAGGTCCCACACCTCGTCGATGTGACGCCATTCGGCTACATGCGGTCACGGCAAAATATTATATTAGTCCCATTGAGTCCTCCCGTTATACTCTTTGCTTCTTGGGTGGTACAATCCAAATGAGGCCTTATGTATTATGGCTGTACCTACATGTAGTGTTTTACGACTAGAAAGAACGAGGAAGAAATCAAAAATTATTATTTTTGTTTGAAAAAATTATGAACAAAATGTGTAAAAAAAATGTCATTAAGGGTAATTATATGTCTAATATTACACTTACTATGCACTCGATTGCCCAGGTTTTATAATTACGCGTGCGCTCTTTGTAGTGGAAACATGAAATTATTGCAGTATCCCCTTTAAACTACACGAAAACTGCTGTTGTCGTTAGAGACAAAACCTCTTAGTAGACAAGCCATGTCCGAAACGCAACCCTTGTCTATTAGCAGTATTTGCTGTACTTAAAAATCTAATAATAACTTAATTTACTTCAGTGCTTGGTCAACGAGTAAAATTACCTACGATTGTAGGGGCTAAAGGCTCCTTAAGCCCTCCTAAAGTACACGCTGTATAATTATGGTTCTTGAATTTAAATATTTACCTGTAGTATAGACTTGTACAATCGCTCCTGGGGCTAAGCCCCCCACCCTCCCCATTTCTCAATCAAAGTGACGGTCCTGGCAATGTGATATTTGCAAACGATAGAATTTCAACAACAAAGCACTTATGATTTCCTGGCTAAAGGTATTACTTTTGAGCCAAATATAAGACTACTATTCAGAAGTTTCAAAACGTTGAAGGTTATAGTATTTACCCTAAAGAAATTGAACTGTAAATTAATTATGTGCTCTGTAGAGCACAATATACATACTGCAATTGTTTCCAAGTTTCAATCATAAATTATCCTCCCGCTTTATATTCAACTATACGAAGGTGGTGGTCCGGATTTATCAGGGCGCTTAGGGGAACTTTGAGCGTGCTCTCGCGCGAGTCTTGGCCATGATATGACTGCACTACATAAACATAATTCAACTATGGGCCAAGAACCCCCACCCCTCCCATCTTCATATCCCCTCCTTCAAAAGATAACATGGTAGATTATCGCTAATACAGTGCCATCTAAAAATTGATAGAGTTCAGGTACGTTTGACCCACTATCTACTACCTTCCCAGTCTACCACGTCCGATTGTCCCTGTACCTTCATTTAAAGACCTCAAGTTTACCCCGATTGACTGTCCAAAATCCTACGTGAAGAGCTCTCGGATCCACCACGTTCACTGTCCAGACGATGTCATATTTCCAAAGTACTGCTGGGTTTCATGTGCCCCGAAGCCCGCACTAACTGAAGACCATGTAGTCTTCGTCTTCAGTAACCCTTCCTTAACTTCACTAATCACTTTTATAAAAGAATAATAACGATAATTGATTATCTCGTATACAGTGGATAACACCGAATGGGGATATCTTTCGCCTCAATTCTAGATTCTTTTTGTAAATCTGATAGTGGGAGGAGCAGGAGAAGCAGTCATTGATGGAAATCATGGAAGTCAATTTGAGAATCCCCTGCCGTACTTCCCCTTGCCTCTCGGTGCCGAAGTGCTCCACGCGGTGTACATCCGTTGTCAGCGCTATCAGCGGTCCGAGACTCGAACCGTAGCTACCCAGTGTCTGATGCAGAGATGCTGTCACTTCGCCACCGAGGGGGCTTGACTCACGTTCATTTTGTATCTGCAGGTTCCCCACATCTTTCTGTACCCTGTTGAGTGGTTGCCTGCAGATGTCGCCTGACTATCGTGTCAATGCATCTGATTTAGTCACGGTACGTCTTTTTGTGTCGTAGCGCTTTTGAATGATATTGTGCAATGATTCAAGAAGTACGGGATTGAACGTGTCTACGTACAATTGGGTTTCAACAGAAGTGTCATGATCATCCTTAAGGCCTGTCTACACGTTAGTGACTGCAACGCTTTCATCCACTCGTCTGAATGTTTTGTTGCATCGTTGCTAACGTAATTGTGTGTACGCCACTAGAGTTAATAAACTGTTAACCGTCAACTCAATTTCTTCGGCAACTGATATAGGCACGTTACGGAGATTCCAAATTTGGATTCAATGAAGTGAAACTCGGAAAACATTGCACTTTTCTGCTGTTTCTACGGCACAGTAACACAGACGACTGGATGAGTGAACACGTTGAAACTGCTAACGTCTATATCGGCCATTAGTTAAGGAAGCAATTGAGCACGGAGTTTGGTTTGTCCAACCTACACGTACTCCTCTCACGAGGTCATAGGATGGGCCACAGACGCTTATGGTTAGTTAGGTTAGCCCGTCCTATGTTATGGGGAGCAGCGCCCAGAGGGCTCATCGTAGGTTACCTTAGCCATTAAATCGGCCTTCGGGACATCTTAATTTCGCCCCAGTTTGCTTCCTTCCATTTCCATACTTCTTCTGCTGATGCTTTGTTCCATTCTTCCTCTTCTTTCTCAAATTGCCATTCCCATACGCGTTTACCCAGGGCTGGCCCGAGTGGCTTCTCCACAGGGAATGTTGCAGCTGGCCGCAGTTCCTGCTGAGAAGATTAGTTTGTTAGGTTAGGCAGGTTCTCGATACTTTCATTTTCCCCTACCTAACCTATCCCTATGGCCCATCCTATGTCCCATAGGATGGGCCATAGGGATAGGTTAGTTAGGTTCGCCTATCGTATGATATGGAGTTCAGCGACCCCAGAGGGATTTTATAGGTTATTTTAGCCATTAGCGAGGCCTTCGGGACGTCTGTGTTTTGTACCAACTTTGCTTCCTTCCTACGGGGAGAAATACATTATTTTGTGATTTGATAGATTTGATTTGATTTTCACACTCACATTTATGCTGCTTTGTTCTGTTCTTTGTCTGCTTTCCTGAGTTGCAGTTCCCATGCGTGTTGTTTAACTTTCGTGCATGGGTTCCACGTTTCTATCGACATCCTACATGTCTCTTCCTTTTCCTCTCTCAAATCGCCATAGTTGTGTCTAATGAGGCTTGAAAACTAATCTATAATAATAATATAATAGCGTTATTCCTTCATTCGTTCCTTCGTGTGTTACGCTCTTCAATAATAGATAAGGGAAAATAGATAGGGGAAGCTCTGATTTTCGCTATAAGGAAGTTCAACCACAGCTCTGTTTTCTTTCAGCTCGCACTTGAAAAAATTTTAGTCAGTTTCGAAGCAAAGACATGAAGTTCATTTTGCACGTGTCATACCTTCCATGATACCAAATTTCATTTCTTGTAAAATTCACGTTGCTGGGGTTGCATACCGATCCAAATATGGGAAAATCCGATCGAAGCCATAATACGGTTCAAACGAAGCTGTTCTCAACTGTATCATTCTCAACTGCATTTTTCAAAAGCAAGTGCAATGCTTAGAGAAATGACGTAAACTAACAGAAAAAATACTTTCAGCGACATGAATCAATTCTTAGGCTATCGCGCATCAAGTGTAAATTAAGCAGCCACGGGTTCCGTAGTAGAATTGAAAAATCATCAAATACACCAATGAAAAATGGAAACGAAAAAATATGAAAGTTTAATAATGTTATCTTCAGACGATGAGAAACAAAAGATAGAGAAGGCGTGTAAATATAGAAGAAAAGCAGTGTGAAAAGTACATCCTAGAAGCGAGATTGCTATATTTGCTTATGCTGTCTTTATATCTCTATCATGATATACAGTGGAGAAAATTTTGCTGGAAAGATCCACCAGTGATATAGTATCTAGATATGGTGTGCATGTACAGGGTGACTTACGGCGCGGGCACGCTTACGTAAAAGTTGCATTGCCACGCAAATTGTATCTGATTGGACATTGCTATGCCACTAAAAAGATTATCTAAGGTTTGAGTCGTTTCTAGTAGTTTGTACTTTATAACAAGCAGCAATGGCCAAGCTTTCGGAATATGTACCTTCTACTTTCAAGTTGGTTTCAAGTTGCAATGACGCATAGTTTTAGCGTGACTTTCAAGCGCCATTAGTTTGAGTCACAGCAGCATGACGGCTAAAGCGAAAAGTTAAGTGGCTGAGCAATTATTACGATTCTGTGCCCACATTATTAGGGATGGATTTGCTACGAGTTGGAAGACCGAAGCGCTTCACGTTCTTGGAACAGATGTTTCTGTGCGCATGATAACGGTTGAATCTATTCAGACTCATCGATTGCAAAATGTATGTACAGTTGTGAATTGAAGCTCAATAGTAATTCAAAGACAGAGTCTAAAGTGAGCACGTGGCCCTCGCTGTAGTGGAATGGCTGCCGCGGCTCGGAGTTTAAGCAGTTTTGAAGATAATAATGTTGGATAAGTAGAAGCTGCATACACAGCAGCGCAAGGGGAAGGATAAGGTGCAACGTTGCCATGTTTCGACTCTCGTGTTCAGCGCACTTGAGGTTTGACGTAGTTCATTAGGATTAAGGAACAGGCGCTGTTTATCGGTAGATTAGGTTGAGAAGCTGCATTAGGCAGAACCAGGAAGCAAAGAACGCAACGGTGCGTTCTTTGCTTCCTGGGCAGAACTAACGTCAGCTATAATAGCGTAGGTTAGGATTAGTTCATTATAAAAAGTGAGGACATTAACTAACCGATCCCGGAATTTCCACAGGTCCCGCTAGTACAATAATAATACTGTACTTTTCATTCTGTTCCGCGAAGTGGGCCGCCGAATGGCTGTAAGAAAGGAGCATGATACGGAACCGGGTAGCGCACGCGTAGGGTACAAGCTGTCGTACACTCCAGGTAATAAACTTGCGACGTCATAAGGTAGTTACTTGTTCGCTGATTAATAGCTATTTTCAATTGTTTCTTCATTCTCCAATTTGCTTGGTCAGAAAATCCTACAGTCTTTATGGTTGCACAGAAATAAGTTTCAAAGCACCTGCGAACTTTTTCAGCTTTCTAAAAGGTAAAATTATGAAACAACGTTGACTTAATGTTTGTAAAAGAACAAATGAATTCAACCCCGACAATTTCCGGATATGTCAGAAGCAATTTTTAAGTAAGGTTTATCGTCAGCTCCTGCACAGTCAGCAGATGTGGGACTAATTGTGGACTATGTGAAGCTGTGCAACCGAGGTCATAATATTAAGGCTGGGACTTGTTCTGTGGATGTAGAGGGACTCTAATGTTGTGAGCTCGATTGGATGAAAAGAGTCCATGATGGAGAAGTCATTGTTGATCATAGACTCTTCTAACCCAATCGAGCTCACAACATTAGAGTCCCTCTACATCCACAGAACAAGACCCAGTCTTAACATTAGGACCTCGGCTGTACCGCTTCACATAGTCTACAATTAGTCCCACATGCACTGACTGTCCAGGAGCTGACACCTGGCCCCTCCACCCATCTTGGTTCATTCACTTTATAGACTTCCTCACCCCTCGACAACATCTATGCTCAAAAAAATATTATTTATTAGTCGACATTATCTACATTATGTAGATAATTGTCTGAGTTTGATTAATTATTGCGACAATTTGGCCAAAACAGTATCACATTGATCATTGCCTTTTCTAAACTAACAGTGGTACTCATAATGCATATATAAATTATAGTAGGCACTTGCTAGTCTTCGACTGTGCGCTCCAACGTACGTCCGCCGCGCACGGCAGTGCGCTAACCTGTTCCGTATGGACCGTATCATCGTCTTTGGTGCAAAGCGGCCCATCCCATGGGCCTCTTATCTGCTCTTGTGTGAGAGTACGGCATCGATCCTCCGCACTGGTGTTTCTTTTTCCGCCTTCTCCTCTTTTCTTTTTCGTCTCTTGGAGATACTTGATGGGTTGCGACACCTTGTACCTATGTGTGTTAAGTCGCACAGTTAACTATTAAGGTTATTATAGCCTTAGAAGTTAAGGATATCATTTTATTCAATCCTCCTTTATTCTTTCTCCTTTCATGATCCTACTGCAAGTCTTTATTATGTTCTTAACCGTTAAATGCATTATTGAATCTCAACACTCCCGTAAGAATAACTCTATTTGGTACTTGCCGTAAATGGTACGCTATGTATTTAAGGGTTAATTTTTTAGTATAAATTTGTTGTTCCCTTGTGCAGTGGTTTCTGCCACATGTCTTCTAAATATTTGACTCAAGTTACTAGGTGTCCCAGTTCTAACCTTGCAACACAAAGTAACGACAGCAAAGGTAAAGTAAGTACATTATTTTTATCATTGCAGCACCCGTTCTTCAAAGAGGTACAAGGCAGTGCTGACCTCGTGAGGAAAGTCGTGATTGAAGCGGCCGCGCTTTACGACGCCGCTCCGGACGTGGCACCAGATGCGTCTATCGATCTTCACACTGCCAGCACGGGTTCTTATTTTGAATCTTATTTAGAGGTAAGAAGCTATCACTTCTTGCACATTCTTGACTAGTTAACTTACATAGATCGTAATTATATTTGGAGGGTTTATATGTCTAGTGCTATAGCGCCTTTGGTATAACATAAGGCGTTACTGCACTTCTCGTAATAGCCCTTCAATTGTGTCATGGGTTCATTTCCAGGAAATCAGGGACAGCATTTTGCAGAATTCGTTTGAAATAAAATTCCAGGATTTTTTTTTTTTTTTGTTTTTTGAGAAATCCTGGGCACTAATCCGCAGTGCTTGGTGCAGGCCAATCCGGGGAAAGGAATCCTACTCAGACCTCGATGATTCATTACTTTGGCCTAATTGGCAACTGGGATGCCATTTTATCCTTTCCCATTTTTTTGGATCCCTATATATTCTATATAAATTATTAATACGCTTATTCCTATCTACCTAGCTGCGGTCAAGTAGGTTTAATTGAACGAGGGGACGCAGTCAAATTTTACCGTACTGGCCTCGGAATGTTATGCTCTTCCATAGCTGCTCCCCTCCCACCAATCACAGGCTCTTAGCCATCTATTCCCACCAATCACAGGCTCCCAGCCATCCCTTCCTACCAATAAAACGTTCCCAGCCATCCCTTTCCACCAATCAAAGGCTACCAGCAATCCTTTCGCACCAATCACACCCTCACGGGAATATTCTGACGGGCTCTTTCCTCGTCAGAATGTATATGGGCCCTATAAACCCAGTGGCAAACCCGAGACTTTTCCGCGGAAGATGTTGCAGCTGGCCGCAGTTCGTGCTGAAGAGGTTAGTTATGTAAGGTTAGGTAAGTTTTCTATGTTTTTCCTTCTATTACGCGAGGTGGGCCGCCGAATGGTGGCAGGCGACCTATCGTATGGGACTCCTACCTGCTCCAGTGTGGAGGACCAAAGAACTTCCGACAGAAATGCTGAGACAAATTATTTGACCTACGGCTTGATGCGCCTTAGAATCGCTGCGCTAGCAATCCATACCGTACAACTAATTTGGCTTCAGCCTTGCCGGAACGTTTAGCTCCCGATCTGTGTAGCAATTTCTACCTTCTGTTAAACTTCCTCGGGCTACTAAGCCTTCGGTACGTAACTTAAGAACTGCTACGTGTCTCACGTTCTCGGCATAAGGTGTGACGCATCAGTCGTACTTCAGTTAACATTAGCATAGGGCAGGGGAAGGCCTCTTCCTTATTATGAACCTGAGGTCGTCTGTATGAAGCTATTGGAACCTTTATTGGTGCATAAAACCTTTGGTTTTTGAGTTTCTAAGAGTCGTACTACGCAGGGGCTTAGGAATTATCAGGAACTAAGCTGATCCTAAAATATCCCGCATCGAGTCCCAGTGTTGTGTACAATAAGTGCGGTACTGCCGTACCTAACCGTGAAAGCTTTTAGGGTACAGCAAGTTAATATTCATACAGAATCTCAACTATATTTCTAAAGTAGGTCCTTTAAAACGCAGTCGGGCATATTGTCTTATTTTCGCAAGATATGTCAGTTAGAAGTTGACAAACTCTACAGCACGCTTGGTTATGATACATTCGTAAAGCATTTTTTTTTTTTTGTTTACACCATAGAAAATCCTGAAGTTCTTCAGCTGGGGATGCACTAACTACACGAGGCATCCCAGCAGTTAAGATCAAAAATATCAATTTTTTTTTTTTTTGCTGACTGTAAAAAGATCCTCAGCTAGATAGTGGGAAAGTGTCACAAATTTTTATGGGGTTACGGAAAGGGCCCATAGGGAAGGGTGGGGGAGGGAAGTCAAAATTATAGACTGTGGAGCGATTATTCTGAAATTTGCACAGTATATGGATTTTTGAAAAAACAAACACATTTTGCTCCTACAACTTTTTGATTTAGGCCTTAATTTATGCGATAATGGGAAATATATACATTTTTTGAAATTTCAAAAGAATGGAACTCAACGAGTTCTGACGCTTGAAAAAACTATGACAGTTTTGAAATCCTAGAAACATTCCTAAAAAAACTATAGAGCCGGATTTTCCATATTCTATTTCGTTTTCTTTTGATGGGCAATTTTTGATCGCTAACTAAACTAGAGCACTCTGAGAGCGCATACCTCCGTCAAGTAAGCCAACGGCAGCAAAAATTAAAATTGGCTCTGAAACCATCATTTTCTTTGCATAAACTCCAAAATTTAATCATTTGTGCCTTTTTATATTAATAACACTTGGTTTAATTTTTTTGAAGATCCGTTCATAACTTTTTGAGTTATACTGTTAACAAACGTTATGACAAATATGAGTCAAACATACAAACGAACCAACCGATCTGCACCAAAATTTCTTCATTTATGTCTTTTACCAT
>LQNS02278091.1:585624-596315 GCA_001587735.2 Parhyale hawaiensis | reverse complement strand
GTTCCGAGGCGAAGGAGGCTTGGTATAACCAAGCATGGTCTCTTGTAAGCATACGCATATAGGTTGGCGCAGTTCTATCAGACGGTTCAAGTTAACTTTGTTGGTCCTGAGACCTCTCATACCCTATTCCATTGTAATATTTTGCACTCATTTGCTATGTTTCCTGTGCGAGCCTCTTCCTCCCATCCTGCGCTCCCGGTTTCTCCTACGGCTCCTGCCTATGATTCTACCGATTCTACAAGGCGACTGTGGCTGCAGCTACGGTTGTGCCAGCTGTATTCTCTGATGATATAGCTGCGCCTATTGGCCTGCCGTGTTATGGTAGGAGTAGGAGCTGTCGCGCGGGCTAATCACTGTCTGTAGTATTGTGAAGTTGTCAACCTTCTTTCTCTATCGTTCCACGACCGCAGCGTCACTGCAGGCGGCGAGGACCCCTCATGGTATCCGGAGGACACGCCGCGGCTGCGGGCAGCGGGGCTTGTCCACCGCTAGCACTTGGGTCCAGTGAGGACGTGCACTGATCGCTTCACGTTGCTGTCGGTCGGAGTCTCGTCGCGCTCCGGCTACATGTGACGTTGCTCGTCCCGTATGGGCCCGGGACGTCCCACGGAAATCCCGGTGTTTCTTCGGAATTTTAAAGGGTACGACATTGGTTGTAGGGGGTGAATCGTAGCTCGGAATGCGTTTCCGCGGGAGCGTTTCGTTGTTTTTGCTGATTGTAGAAGTCTTTCGTCGTAATGATTGTGTTTGTTCAGTAGTTGTTTCATTTTCCAATTTTTGTATTGGTCTATCCGGTTTATGTCCGTCCGGTCTGTCCCCGCCTCAAGGAACAGCCACCTGGGCCGCGGCACAGCCGGAAGCGACTGGTGCAGCAGAGGCAGGAACAGCCCCAGCAGAGCCAGAAACAACAAACACAGCGGAGCCAGAGGCAGCCGCAGCATAGAAAGAAATGGCCCCAGCACAGACAGAAATGGCCCCAGCACAGACAGAGGCCACAGGCGCAGCAGCTCCAGCAGAGTCACAAGCATCAGACGCAACAGAGGCGGACATGGCCCCGGCAGAGCCAGGGCCACAGGCGCAGAGGCAATCTCAACAGGGTCAGCGCGGGCCGCGCCAGCACCAGCGGTGGGGGCATCGGCCTCAGCGGTGACCGGTACAGCAGGGGCAGAGGCCCCACCGAGAGAAGTAGGTACCGCAAGGACGTTGGGAGTCTTCCTGTTCGCGGCACACTTACTCAAGATATAGTCCGCCTCAGTCAAGGCCTGCTACATAGAGGAGTCGGCAGTGGACTCGCCAATTGGCGGTAGCGGCTACCTGCTTTGGCTAGAGTGGGGATCCCTCCTTGCATGCCAGACTATGCCAGACCCTGGAAAGACCGAGGGAGTAGCCGTCGCCGCGTGGTTCCGCTAAGGCTTTAGCGGAGGGATCCTAGGAAGACCTGGAAGTGCTCTCTACGCCATTTTCAGTCCGTTAAGGCTGACCAGTACGTGATCCTCGTCATCTGCCAAACTACGAGGGCGGTCTTCCTGACAGGCTACCCACTCAGGCGTAATCTGTCATTCGAGAAAAACGTGGCAAGAGAGATTAAACAAGAATAAAGTCGTTGCCAGTTTTATCTCAGACTAATTTGCATTTCGTATGTGGTACCGGCTCACTCATCACACGACAGATGATCAAATACAAGATATTACTTAGCTAATTCTAGAAACAATAGGGTAACATGTCTAGTACCCATCCACCATGCTAGTAGCCGTCTACTTGGCTTTAAAAACTTCCTGTGTGAAAACTAGCAGTGCTAGAAAGCCGTACATAGGCTTAAACTGTAGGTTAAGTAGTACCCTACAGTTTAAAACTACCGTATCTACGGCTTTCTAGTACTGCTAGTTTTCACACTAGACGGGTACTAGACATGTTACCCTACTTTGTTTGTACAATACAGACATAAACTTCAGAGAATACTAGTTAAAGCTACAATGAAGAACATTTGTTTCTTTTGTATACAGTGGAGAACACTAGAGAATGAACATAAGTGCAAAATATGAATTCCAGCAGTGACTCAACTAAGTTACAAGCGTCCGCAGCGCGTCGTTAGGCGCAGTACACACCAGGCGTAAATTTACACATAAAAATAAACATAGTACAGTTAGAAATGCACCGTACGTTACGCAACTGTTTGCCTGTAAATATGTGTGTTTTGGATGTATAAAAAGCTACAAGAGCAATTTAGAAGATACTAACTTATGGACATTTCTACTCCGGGCGGAGGAGAGAGCCTCTTTCACCTAGAGTTTTAACACAATTATTGGGGTTGCTCAAAAAAAGAACGACAACACCATCCTGGTGAACTGATTACATTCAGTCACACACCTACCATAAAATGGGGTGACTTTAGACAGTTCAAGGAAAAGATAGGACAATAAACATCCAAGCAAATGCTATAAATGGTGCAAGGAAACTATTGCTCATGAACGAAAGGTTAATGTCTGTGCAATCTTAGATTGACGTCTTGGGGTCCTACAATAAGGCTTTGTACATGAAAAAAATCTTAAGAAAGGAGTGGTAAACAACCAATTTTTTCCTATCAAAAAAAAAACTTCACCGGGGCAGAAAAATTGGAGCAGTCGAGAGTGAAATGGAGCAGACCACCATCTATGGCATTCAATAAGATGAGCTTCCACTTCGAGACATTTTAGACTTTGTTCACAAATATGTATATTTTGAGTGCTCAAAAAACTTATTTTTGTGTCTTGTTTTTTGTGGAGTGACTTCGGACACCTGTCTGTACTAAATAGCTGGTATCGTATCGGGCGGGTGGAATTAACTACTAAGCAAAGGAGGCGTAAAGATGTCTAGAATGTAAGTCAAACATGTCATGTCCTTTGCTTGTAACCTAGAAATAAGAACATGAGTATCAAATTAAGTTTATAATTATCATTATTATTATTACTAGCCCTGTGTGCGACAATAAAACGCGTAGCCTAGCCGCTAAGAGGCGTGCGAAGTCGTGACATATAGAACTATCTGCCATAGCCTGTCAGGACACTCGACAGCTCAAGTCATTTATCAAGCTAAGCGGCGCGAGCAAGATCTGAAACATGAGAGTGCAGGTATCGTATTACAGAAGCTTGCCTTTGTTGTGTTGGGCAGGTAGCAGCCGTGGAAAGCAATGAAGTTGGCCCACCTAGCATACAATTGGCTGTATTCTAGGAAAGACAACATTGTTTCCAGAGCACCGACACCCACATCTAAAACTATATGCATTTAATTCACCGTTATTCACTAGCTACCTAATCAGTGTGGATAAGTTGATCAATAAGCTCTTTGTTTTCCGGGTTGGCAGCAGTGCATGGCGTGCGCAGGGAGCGCACTTTGCTACATCTCTGTGGTCACTCTGAAATCAACGGAGCAATCTCCTAACTGTGTTATCAACTGCAACGGTTCCATAAACGTTCACCAGGAGCTGGTGAATATTAATTGGTTCAATTTTTACTACATGGAGGAATTCAATGATGAATCTCTGCTTCTGACGCACGTCCATGACAGGGATTGCCTTCTAAGAGTGTCACATCATCAATATCTGCTAAAGAGTGAAGAAACTTCCAGGTCATGAGTGCGTAAGTTCAGTCATCACATTACTTTAGGAACGACCGTCATAAAAATGCATCCACGTAAGATGGCAGGGCGAGACATGAACATTCGTTTTCTCCAGGCAATAATCCCATACACAGAATACCCATTAGTAACATAGGTAATAGAAGACTGTTTGAATACTATTAATAAAACATATATACACACAAACCATCACTACCATCATGTAATAAACAAGTCAATACAGGCAGAACAGGCATGCACTTTTAGTTACTTATATCGGGGTCATAGGTACTGTACAAACTCACGTTCAACTTATCAGCAAATATATGTTCAGAATGAATGTCAAATAACTTCTGCACCTGCCAGAGGTAGCTACCTATCTTGGGTACAAACGTTCACTTCATCACTAATTGGGATGACCTGTGAGCTGCATGCCATGTAATAAGTTCAGTATGCTACCTATTGAACTGTGTAGTCCTTGCATAACAAGTATCGCATATTAACATTTGATATTTAGTCATGGTAGCTATAAGTTAAGCTAGTGATTTTCCAACTGGCCAACACAATCATACAACAATTAGTTAATATTTTGGCCCAAAAATAGAGAGGAACACGGGATAGGTAGATACCTACCATGCTAAAAGAATTGAGAACCCATGCACAGAAATCACCACGCATAAGAACAGTACCTACTGTAAGTAGCTATGGAAAAATAAAGAAATAAGGAAGATTGGCCAGTGTAAGCAAACTGGAGTATTACCTACCTCATTATTAGAGTTGTACTTTTCACAAGCAGCGACTATGAGGTCAATGGCATCAGTTCTCATGTCTTCAGGCATATCCGAATGCTGTTAATAAATGAACACAATGTCACTATAGAAAACTACCGTATTGCACAAATAAAAAATATCACAGTGGTACAATGATTTTCACTAGGCTTAGTTAGTTAGTTGATATAGATTAGATAGGTGGCAGTAGACAAGCCAATAGGCCCATTCCCAAAGAGACACCAGAACATACGCCTCGGCACTCTATGAGCTACTGCCATTATGTTAGTAGGATAGTACTAAAGAGGACACGAGAAATAAGAAAAAAAGGGGGGGAAGAGTCCCTGCTAAAGAGACAATCATGAATGCACGCAAGCACAATCAAGGGCCGCTGACATGCGGAGCTTAGAGACATCAAACTGTGTAGTGGAAGCGAGAGAGAGAAGGAGACGGATTAGGGTGGCCTCGGAAGCTTTGGCCGTTAAGAGTTTGTGACTCCTGGAGGAGGAGTTCTTAGTTGCGGAGGATGTCTCTCCCAATATAAGTCAAGACAATTTTTAAACGCGTTTACTGACTCCGCACTAACAACATCGAAAGGAAGTCTATTCTAAATGCTGACTATGAAATACGGAAAGAACTGCTGACTTAAAGTCGTTCTTTGACCTTTATGCTCGAGTTTTTTACCATTGTTTTGCAAGCGATCATTGAGGTCTCTTTCAAAGAGCCCCGATGTAGGTACGTCATTGAAGCCGTTCAAATACTTGAATGTTTCTATTAGTTAGCTACCCCCTGAGACGTCTTTGCTCGAGAGAGATCAGACCCAGTTCTTTTAGGCGACATTCTTACGACTTATTTCGCAGCTGAGGTACCAATTTCGTTGCTCTGCGTTGGAGTCTTTCCATTTTATCGATATCTTTACACAGATGTGGCGACCAGAATTGAACAGCGAATTCTAAGTGTGGCCGCACTAGCGCTTTGTACAAGGGAATGATGATGTCTTTGGACTTGTATTCAAAATTTCTGGTGATGAATCCCAGTACTCTGCTTGAAATTTTAACACTCTTGTCAAGTTGCTGACTGTGTTGTAGCTTGTTTGTAATAGTGATTCTCAAGTCACGTTGTTGGGTGACAGCAGCCAATACAGTCCCATTCATTTGGTTTTGGATGAAACAGGGGTTGCAGTGAGATGGAAAAAGTCCAACTCTGACTCATGGATCCTGCAAGTTTCTGATTCTGACTCTGACTCCTGCCAGTTTCCAACACGTGACTCCTGGGTCCTGCAAGTTTGTGAATTGACTCCCGGGTCCGGCCAGTTTCATTAGCAGACAGATCACAGTTTTTGATAGGTCTAAGTAAAATACAGGAGGTTCTCAATTTACTGTGCATTTTGCCAGTAGGTACATGGTCATCACTCACCCACCCACAATGCTAGGAAAAGCGTGAAACACCAACAGATATCAGTCAGCTTGTTTCCCCATCACCGTACAGTTGTGGTTAGACTATGGATTTGATTATGAATTTATCACTGTGCTAGCAAGAGAAAAAACACATACAGATCATCTTGCTTGTTTCTTTAGTTTTGTCAAAGGTGAGGGACTGTAGGCAATTTGATGGAGGGCCAACACATCATCCACTTGACGTCGCATTGGAGCCAAGGATCTACAATGTCAAGGTAGCTACCACTTCAATCTAGGCTAAGCATAATAACAAAAAAGACCAATGTGTATAGGGTATATTATAAACAAATATATAGTCTATAGGTCTATCTTATGTCTACTGTTCCATTTTGCAATAAAATGAATATATTGGTAGTTGTACACTAAAATTAACAAATATGTACTGCAAAATTAAAAAAAAAAAAAAAACATCCATCAAGCAGACTGATGTGCATTTTCAGCTTGTAAGAATAAATTTCAATGCCCTTTGTCACATATATTGCTTGGACAACTGTAGGCTTTTCACACACACTAAAGCTGTGATCATTATTCAGAAGTTAATATGGTAGTAAAATTAAGGCAAGAGGCACAAACAATGAATTGCATACAAAGATATCACAGCAGTTTCTATGTCATCATATTTTCTATGGCGAGGTTCACTAGTAGTCTATTTATATGCCTACTACATAGAAATCTACAATTTAATTAAGAAATGTGATAGGCACTAATGATAGCAGTAAATAACCTATTAGCCTACTCTGACATTTATGAATAAAAAACAGAATTTTAAGAGCACTGAAACCATTCCAGTTGCTAAGCTATTTTAAAGAAGCATCAAGTGAGGTGGCCCCCAGCAAATCCCGATAAGTCTAATAGCGCCGTAACCAAGAAACTTATAGAGCTGCAACAACGTGAGTATGACGTTCCTACACAGGTATTTTCGCTTGAGTATGATTATTTGTCAGTTATTAGCAAAATAAGAGCGAGGGCCATTTCTGCTAGAATGGGGTGGCGTCCCGCACCCCGTGAGGTGGCCCCCTACACCCAGAGAGGCGCCCCTCGCGGCCGCGGCGCCGACACCCTGCACGGAGTTACTAGCATCGTCTGGTGCAGCTGTCAGCCGCGACCGAGAGAATCACTCCAAGGGGTGAGGGAAGCCACCCTATTCAAGCAGGGNGTGGCCCCCTACATCCAGAGAGGCGCCCCTCGCGGCCGCGGCGCCGACACCCTGCACGGAGTTACTAGCATCGTCTGGTGCAGCTGTCAGCCGCGACCGAGAGAATCACTCCAAGGGGTGAGGGAAGCCACCTATTCAAGCAGGGGTGCCCCTCGCACAAATTTTGCTTAATAACATAAATTGTCAGTGGAAATAATACAGCTCGCTACATCAGTAATAATGAACATATATTACATAAAATAAACATGAAGAGGTGGGTAGCTAGCTAAGTTGTAACATTATTATAGGGTAACATGTCTAGTACCCATCCTCAATGCTAGTAGCCGTCCACTTGGCACTAAAAAACTTCCTGTGTAAAAACTAGCAGTGCTAGAAAGCCCTACCTAGACTCACACTGCAGGCTAAGTAGTGCCCCATCATTCCTGGAAATGACTGGCGAAAAAAATAAAACAATAAAAATGGTGGTGGTTTTCACATTTTTTTTTCACTAAAACCATGAAAAAATGTGGAAACCACCACAATTTTTTATTGCTCTATTTTTTTGCCAGTCATTTTCAGGGATGGTGGGGCACTACTTGGCCTACAGTTTAAGCCTAATGTATGGCTTTCTAGCACAGCTAGTTTTCACACAGGAAACTTTTTAGTGCCAAGTGGATGGCTACTAGCCTTGTGGACTGGTAGCTACTAGACATGTTACCCTAGAGGGTGTTTTTTTTGTGTGCAAACAAATTTTAACCAAAGGTAGAAAAACTCAAAACTACATGATTTACACAAATTATAAAATACCCAAAACTCATTAGTCTTAGAGTTATAATGATTTACAGAAATTTAAAGCTTTAAGTAGGATATTACATGCACACCATTGTTAGCACTAAATTTGATAGTTAGTTCAGCACATTTTCGTAAATATTCCTGCCCATAGGTTTACACTGAATCAATATTGATGACTATTTTAACACATGAAATGAGGATTATTAAGCTTGAGGCCAATGATGGTTATTGTGAATGATAAAAATACCATTACGAGTAAAATACGCTTCATCTGTGTACAGAATCAGCTTGGAAAAGTTGGGATCCCTTGTTCGCTGCTGCATGAACTAGTGATGGGTCAGATGTCATTTTTGGACATCTGTGGATGCAATTGCGAATGTTGCCATCTTGACTTCCGCGGATGTCAAAAAGGTGCGATGTTCCGCGTATGTGAATATTCACCCCACCATAAACACACTCCCGCGGCAGTTTATACACTTGGGAGATAAAAACTTAGATGGTGCTTTGTTGACAGGGACAGTGCTTGCACACATTTCAATCCAAATGAGAATTTGCAGTTTTCAGCACTATAGATGAGCTTAGTGTAGTGATAAACCTGCGCATCCGTGTCTCCTTTTCTGTGGATTTAACAGTTCTGACATCGGCGGATGCGATTGCGGATGTTAGCTACCACCTTAACATCCGCGGATGCAGCTGCAAATGTCAAAATAATTTGTGGATGTTCAGCGGTTGCGGATATTTGCCCCACCACTAGCATGAACCACTCTGAAAATTGAACACGAGGTCCAAAATCTGGTGGCAGCAACCCTTGCAATTTTTTTTTTTTTTTGAAACAACACGGATGTTGTAAACTCTGATGACGTAGTGTCCGCCATACAGTGGTGTGATTACATTAAATGCCAAGTTTGAAACTGCACATATTTTTCCTAACCATAACATACCTGCAGTTTTTATTGTAAAAATAATGTAAACTACTTTGGTGGTGTGGGAAACGTGCTGAGCTATCAAAATTAGCGCTAACATGGCTCACACGTAGTACGGTATCCTACTTAAAGCTTAAATTTCTTCAACTCAATATAACTCAAAAACTAAGGAGTTTTGGGCACACCTATAGTCATTCATGAAAATAGATTTATTTTGAGTTTGCTACCTATGGTTGAAAACATGAAATTTGTCCACACAGAAAAAAACACCTGCCCTGCATTACATGTTTATGGTGCGGGAAGCCATCCCACTTCTTCTTTCATTGAGGGGTGGACACCTGCACTCATAGATAACAAAATAATTTTCTTTTGGTAACTCTAATATTTGTGTTCCTTTCTACTCTGAAGTACAATGGTAATTTATGGCAATTCTATTAATTTTCAGGTATCTTGCTCCTAAACTGTGTCTACCGCAAGAAATTGTTCAAAATTATAATTTTAGGAAAATGAAATTTCAAGATAGTTAAACAAAATAGACACCTTTTTTTAAATTTGAAAACTATAAATTGAACTCAATTTTTTTAGAACACTTTGTCTAAAAGATAGAGACCAGTATTTTTACGAGCTGCATTCAGATTTTCAAACTTCCCACTAGTTTGATAGAAAGGGAGGTGTGTAGGTATTTACCCAACATTACCAAGCAAGAGGAGCCACCCCACTTGACACTAAATAGGACAAATACCGCAACCCTATTCTTTTTCCTACAGTAACTTCACTAATCATGGCTAGGATCCTTACCCTGAGCAACGGGTATGTGTGAACAATCTTTCGAGTCTCCTCCGTACTTTCTTGCTTCTTCACTTGCGCCATACCACATCATTTAGCTACTTCTGGAATGCAAAAAAAAATTTTAAATCAGCAATAGTTGGTGATAGAAGACTAAAGTGCAGCACGGCTAGCACCCCCATATTTTGCTCATTGGGGTAGGAGCGTTAGTCTCCGATCACTTTTTGCAATAAAAAAATTTCCGCACCTTAAAGTTCCCATGAAAATGACGATAACTCGTAATTGTTATATACCAAAAGAAAGAGCATGAATTGAATTTTCTTTTGAGGGTAAGTAAATTATTCTACAAGTAATAGTTTTTTGTTACAACGGTTATAGTGGACTGATCGGACACTTAGGGCGAGCCAGTAACTCCGATCAATTTTGACCGCTAGTGATTGGTTGGAAGGAAAAATAGAAAACATTGAGATTAATAAACAATGCTATAGGAGCTGCTAGATAAACTTGTTTTCAAACATCTTAGTGATTTTCATATGGATCTGACTCCCATACATGGAGCTATGGCTTGTCCCGTAGCACTAACTAGACCCCAAAAAAATAGCACAAAAGTCAACTTTTGGAATAGCATATTTATGGTTTGAAAAATGAACGTCGCTGTATTGCACCTTCCTTGGGCAACAAAATAAAAATTTTAGAAACATATTTCGAACTCCAGTTTAACTTTGTTTCTGAGATATTTACAAGACCGTCTTTCCGGTCACCTTTTAACTCCAATCACATAAATTTTATGAAAAAACGGGTTTCAGCAAGAAGCATGCATTTAAAAGTCAAATCCGTGACTTGTTCATGCATGAAAACATATTAACATACCGTAGGATGGGGTAACTCGGGACACCCGGGGTAACTCGGGACAGCACTCTCCCTTCACATATTAAGGGCTGTAGAAACCAAACTAAGCAGAGTTTCACCAAAATAAAAATAGGGCAATAAACTTCCAACATTTTTGCTATTGGTTCAGTATAGAAAGCATTAGATTCAGCTCATGCAAATACTAGAAAAAAAATGTATTATTCGTTTTTATCCAAAAAATCTAAAAGTCAGCGAGCAAAATACCACTTTTGTGTTAAAAAGCAGTTTATGTAGCTAGTAAGCCCAGCTTCTAGACCAATAAATGGATTACCTCTCTGGAAGAGTTAGCATTTCATCAAGATGTAAAAATTCTAGAGGAACTGGACAAAAT
>LQNS02278091.1:479347-519915 GCA_001587735.2 Parhyale hawaiensis | reverse complement strand
ATGGACTTGGTGAATATTATCATGAGAAAGCAATGGAAACTGTGCGAACAGCTGATTATTTTGCACTCCAGTTTGATGAATCCCTCAACAAATCAGGCTGGGAGTGGCTATATGGGGAGTTGTGGAGGCCACTGGCAGTGCCAGACTAGGTTGCCCGTTCTCTTGTGGGTGAAGGTGCTAAAATATATTTTTGATAGGTACTAAAAAGTGCTAAAAAGTACTAAAATCCAACACTAAAATCCCTGTAGACACCTTGCGCGGCAGCGCGCGCAGGCGGAACACTGGAAAGACCACCCGCGGGTGACGTTCCGCGAGCAGACTGAGCAGGAACAGGCGGGGCCGGGGTTAGGGTGGATGTCACCGCTCAGCAGAATGGATAGGGGGAGGAAAGGGACAGCGGAAGGGGGAAACAGGTAAAGAAGAGGCTGCCTAGCCAAGAGCGGGCAGGTCGTCGGCGGCAAGGACCTGTCCGTGAAGGAAAAAAAACATGAGATAGTGAGAAAGAATAGCGGGAGGAGAGAGAAATAAATAAATAAATTAATTAATTAACCCCATTAGGGGTAAAAAATGGATGCTCCATTACAGTAAAAACTCCTAGATCATTTTTTATTCTTAATGTGGGTAATTCATTTTTTACCACTTTACGATAATAAAAGTAGCAATAAAAAGGACGAAATCCCAGATGGAACCATCTGTAGTTCTTCTAGTTGCTTACGTAATTTTAATCACCCATGAGCAGAGCGAAAAGTGGTGATAATGTTTTTGCTGGAGATTTAAGTATGATTGTTTGTATATTTGTCTGTCCACCCAAAAAGAGGGAGGAGTTGAACAATGTTCATAATTTTTTGGCAGGGAGTTGGGTTTGTTGACCTAGATTTTAAAAAGCTAAAACTCTTAAGAGTTAGCTGTCCATCAAAGATGACGGCGTTGAAATTTGTTGCCCCCTCTCCCACCGCGGTGGTCTTACGCTACGAGGCGGTCTAGTTTTCATCTACGTGTGAATCTGTGTGTTCATAATTGAGCTATGATACCAGTAGCAAGTCTTTCTCGTGAGAATATCCATTGATCTCCTTAACAACCGAGGCTTGACATAGAGAAAGCTTAGCTGAAAACGCGTACACTGGACAACAGTGACTTGTTCATTAGAACTGCAGAGATGCACCGCCCACTTTCAACCCCTTTCTATTAGAGAGAACGCGTAAAGTAATGAAGCTTATCTTCATGCTATTGTTGTAATTGGCTGTAGGTACTGTATGTAAGCCATACACTTTCTGTCAGAAGCCAGTCTTTAGATTTTGAAAGAATTACAGATATCTGATATGAAGCTACAGAATCCTGGCTTATTTGTAGCCACAAACCATCTCTGCTTCACGTTATTACTGTGCTTTATTTCCCGTTAGTCTCTGCTTTGTTTTAGCGACGAGCCGCCCTGCTGTACACAATTAAGGTTTATTTTTCATTTCAGGTTAGTTAAGTACGACGAAGTGGCAGCAATATTAGGCTTAGAAGTATTATCACCTGTTGCTTCATCCACGCCAGTTGCACCTGACCCATTGGGCACAACCTCAGCTGCATCTGACTCAGTGGCTGCAGGTGCCGTCGCTGATGCATCCGCCCCTGCGTCTGCCAGATCCGCTGCATCTGACGCCAGTGCCCAACTGTCAGATAACATACTCGATCATAGCGCAGAGCAAAGTCTTGACTTAGAACCTGTGGTGCAGCTCGCCACGTCGGCCAGGGGAACGGAAGTGATACTTTCCCCACCTTCTCCCAGATTACCTGATGAACTTCAGAAAGAAAAACAGAGTGCTGAATCTGCACCTGGCAGAACTGAAGCTAAGGCATCAAACACTTCTGCTGTTGATCACAAGGAGACAGACGTTTGTCCTGCTAAGGAAATTATCGCAGATTGTCAAAATATGGAGACTGCTGGTAAATCGAAATGTGTCATATACCTGGATCTGGAAGATTTCCTTGTCGGATGTCTCAAGATTGGATCGGAGCTGGCCCGCCTCTCTGTCAATGCTGTTTCTTCCGGTAAGTGCTTGTCTGAGGATGTTGTCCAGGCCAGCGTTAGCACTTTCGTCACTTCATGACTCCTAAGGGAATACTCTCGAGTGGGACGGATTGATGATCCTTCCTGTCAGTTCTGTGAACTTGGTTAGAAAACTAACTTGCGGTTTTGCGATTCCTTGCCTGTCTTCCTTCTTTGACTTTCCCACCCCACTACCTCGTCCTCCACCAGAGCCTCCTCCCCAAGCTGACGCTGGAAGACCCTGATGATGGCAACAAACAACGACAATAAGGGGATATTTTAGCGTCTCCAATCCCTATTATGTTGGAAATGGCCCTCACGTCTCCGGGATATCCTTGTGCCGCACTACAGGGGTCGCTGCATGTGATAGCTACTCCTATGGGGTTATTTTTCTAAGATTATGTTGGTAATTGCTTGTCTTTCATTCAGCGCATTGTGTTCTCGTCAGTAGCAGCGCATTGGCCACCATAAAACTCGTGTGAGTTCGCTTTCAACTTCAGACCATCCCGCCAAAAAAAAAATGAAGTGGTGAGGGAGACGTGAAAAATAGTAGATTATCTCCCAAGCGTTAGTAACTCTTCCTTTCACCCTTTCACTTCTACTATTATACCCGTGATAGCTGCAGCCTATCGTGCGGAACTCATGACACTGGACATTACAGGTGCGAGTACCAACCAGGCATGCAAGCTCCTGCTGCCCTGACTCGACCTTCGATAAGTATGCACAGCTGCCGTGAGGGTATTTACATTCGCAGAAATGGGATGGGTTAGGGGCACGGGTCGTTGTATAAGAACCTTCTGTCATTGGCGCCATCATTTTTGACGATCCGTTTACGACTGCGGACGTATAGCTACTCCTCTGGAACCAGTTGGCCTATATCGACATCACAAACCAGTGTTGTCTAAAGCTAACGATTGCAGCCTGAATCATGCACCTCTTCTCGTGCACATTCTTACCGAAAACGGCTTCGTATTTAATAAAACTGTCGGATAATGAATTTGCTGTGGGATTCTTTCAACTGTATTTCGTCAGTTCCACTTTATGATTCCAAATCTGAGTCGTTTGTCTATCAGGTCCTTTTTTTTCATTTATCACGTCCTGTTTCTTTTACTTCAGTTGTGCTGTTTCTCCAGAACGCCCACTGGGACCATTTACTGATGCTTTACGTAGGCAATACTATTCCTACGAGCATGTCACTAACGGCTATCGGAAGAACCCGCCGTACTAACCATATTTCAGGTGCAGATCTAAAATCGCCACCCATTAGCGACGTATCTAGTTGTAGCAGTTTAAAGAATTGCAGAAACAAGAGGAACGAATTTTTTAGACTAGTGTAAACCACAGCAGGTGCCTAATGTTATGCGGCGCTTCAAAGCAGAATAAGCTATTATCTATGAGAGGAAACAAAAAAAAAACTCTCTTTTTCGAGTCTCACTTGCCATTGATTCTGTACCACGGGGAAGGGGGTTTGGATGCTTTCTTGTCCTAGATGTTGATGTGGAAGTTGTTGAAAGTCGACCTATTCTTTTGAGGAGTGGAATTGTTGCTATTGTCAGACAGTTCTGGGGTTCGAGGATCGGAGGTTGGACACCGGCTGGACTCTGGAGTTGGACTTGATCCTTTCAACTCCCCGCCATTGAGTTATTTAGCAGCCAAGTGTGAGCAATGTAGATGAGTTATGACTTAGCATTTGCCAAACGTGCTTACACTCAAGTGACACCTGCCTACCAAGGCGTTGAGCTAGAAGCCTAATGGAACTAAATTTTTCAATTTGGTTAGAAACAAGCGCAGAGCTTATTTTTTAATTCTCGCTTTACTCTCTCTGCACACCGTTTTTGGATATTGTGTGACTTGTCCAGACTAATTTGTTGTTACAGGCTTCAGGGTAAGCCGTGTCCCCCCGGTGTTGTAGGTGTGGCCTGACTGCCTCGTGCTTCCATGTGAACCCGTTTGGCTGATGTCAGATATCTAAATCACTTTCTTTTGACATAACAGCAATAGCTCATAGAGGGCTGGAGCGGGAGAATATGTAGCTGTCTGGGAATGGGCCTACTGGTGTTGCTGTCTAATTTGATACCTAACTAGAAGTTGATGCTAGGTTAATGTAAGTCGGACTTAGGATGGGTCTAATGTGAGAGCAATTGTACTCACGTGACCAAAACCAGAGCCACCCGTTCCGGCAGAGCCTGTTTTAAAAAGGGGACTTTCTCTTGGTTCAGCACCTGCCGAAACGCTATTGGCTGTGACGTCATGTGTGGCTTTGTGTCGGTTAGTCGATCATTGGGGTTCGTATGTTACATTGTACATTAGTGTTAATACTTCTCTTCTTGTGTCCCTCAGGCAACTTCAGCCTGCCGTACCGAGTGAATCAGTTCCTGCGAGAGCTGCATGCCGGCTACACGCTCTTGCACCTTCGCAATAACTATCTCAGGAAGACTTACGATGAACTCAAGTACTGCCTCAAGAAGACTGAAGATGTTGTATATAATCTGAGTGTTAGAGGCCTCAAGCCTCCCGCAGATAAGTGAAATTAATGGTTGAAGTTTCTAGGTTGTCGATGCCTGGGGTTATATTCTTGGAAAAGATGGCCCTCGAGTCGTCAGCAGACAAATGAAGTGGTCGAAATTTCTCTGGTGTAGTTTTATAGAGACAATCCCAAAGTCTGTAGCAGATGGGGTAAGGTTAGTTGGAATTTTGACGTATATTATGAGACTGTGATGCTAGCCTAGAAAAGCTAGATGACATTACATGCATATTAAGGAAGCTGTGTGTTAGAAGTCGAGGTTTGTCATTGACTGACTTTTTCAAACTAGAGTTGAGTTAAACCCGCAAGGCTTGACTTGTCCAGAACTGCAAGGAATTCGTTTCGGCACTTCAAATCGCGTAAGAGGTTTGGAAGTAGACGTAACTATTTATGTTTGAGACTTGAAAACTCTATTTTATGGAGCAACTCTGAGTTTTCAGAAGTCTGGCGGTCTGGGGTAGCCGAGTAAAGATTCGTCACTGAAACTCGATGCAACACATCGAATTAGCGCGCCTGTCTGACGCTCCAGACAAGTCTGGCTTATTTGCGCTAATTTTGCCGGCCAGTTGATGACGCACTTAGTCTACAACTGAGAAGTGAAGTGTTGGTGAGAGTAACTTTGATGCATCTCTGAAGCAAACAGGTGTTGTTACATATGATCTGAGTTATAGAGGCTTCAAGCGTGTGAAAAGTTACGTAAACTTGTGAATTTATGTGGTATGTTGCGTTTTGGCTTACAAAAGATGTGATCTTAAGGTACAGTATCAACATCCTATTTCTTACAGTGGCGTTGCTACACCAGTACTTGTGAGCCGGACATACGGTATTTGAAGACAAGGTGTCGGAGGCGAACACTTGCTTGTCCGAGGACTCAGAGTCGGTTAAAATGGGCTTGTTTTATTTAGAAATAGAGTTGGGGTGGACAGTTTGTGATTTCAGAGAGTCGGACACTAGTTGTACCCAGCAGTCGGAGTCGGGAGTCTATTCATCCAACTCAACTCTGGTCCCATAGAAACTTAGAAATTATTTCTGTGTGCTCACTCTCAGACCTTACCGCCTTGCACTTGCCTCTTTGATGAAATGATCCATCCACCTATGTACTCTCCCACCATGCAGCAGGAGCCATTCTTTCGGGACAAATTCTGTACACATGCCTGTTCTTTTTCCCCACCACGTAACAATGGCCGTTTTAATGGGAGTTTTCCGGCCCGAACGCGTTTATCGCCTCGTAGTTCGTGTTGTAATGGGACAATTTCTGCACTCATCATTAACCGTGGATAACTTTCCACCTCGCAGTAGGGGTTCAAATGACGCGAGTTTTTGTTTGCTTATCTAGACATTTGCCCAACGAACTCTAGAAGGTGTCATGGTGAGATCATGGTGCTTGTATTCCCTTACACGCAAGTTTTTATACGGAAGCTAATCTTGGCTATGTTAATGTATTAGGAGAACTGATGTTAATTAAATAGAAAATATCAGTTTCACGCCGGTGCGTGTTACTCTGCGAAGCGCAGGCAATGTTCATGTCCCTTATTTACATCAAATGTCACAGATTAGTGTGAACCGACTATGCCGTTGTGTCATACTTTACTGAATAGACAAATACTACTGAAGTGATTCAATAAAATATATAATAGACTGCATGCGGCGTTTATCTTGTGCACAATGTTTATAATGACGAGAAAGTTTAATGCAGTCATGTGCCTGAGCTGGTAGTTGGGGGTTTGGTCAGAGCCTTGATAGCAGTTGGCTGGTTTGGAGCTCCTCAGGTAGCCCAGTGTGAAACTGAGACTGGCACCAGACGCAGAGACTGGCACTAGACGCAGAGACTGACACCAGACGCAGAGACTGGCACCAGACGCAGAGACTGGCACCGGACGCAGAGACTGGCACCGGACGCAGAGACTGGCACCGGACGCAGAGACTGGCACCGGACGCAGAGACTGGCACCAGACGCAGAGACTGGCACCAGACGCAGAGACTGGCACCGGACGCAGAGACTGGCACCGGACGCAGAGACTGGCACCGGACGCAGAGACAGGCACCGGACGCAGAGACTGGCACCGGGCGCAGAGACTGGCACCAGACGCAGAGACTGATATCAGATGCCGAGACTGGCACCAGACGCAGAGACTGGCACCAGACGCTGAGACTGGCACCGGACGCAGAGACTGGCACCGGACGCAGAGACTGGCACCGGACGCAGAGACTGGCACCGGACGCAGAGACTGGCACCGGACGCAGNCAGTTTTGGAATCCTTGAAAGATTCCCTACAACAATTACGTTTCGAAATTTTTGTTTTCTTTTCCGTTTTCTATTGACGTGAGATTTTAGATGGTTGACTGAACTATTTAAGTCACCCATTGAAAACGAAAAAGAAAAAGAAAATTTCAAAACGTAATTGTTGTAGGGAATCTTTCAAGGATTCAAAAACTGTCTTTGTTTTTATTCTAGCATAAAAATTAAGGCAGTTCTATTCTTTTAAAATATATATATATTTCATATATATACATATATATAAAAAACTAAGGCCTAAATGGAAAAAGTTACACAAATAAAAAGTATTTTTTTTTAAATTTTACATGTTATGTGAAAATTTCAGTAAAATCGGACCACTAATAAAGAAAATTCCAAAATTTGTAAACGATCCCCTTAAAATGGGTCTAATGTGAGAGCAATTGTGCTCACGTGACCAAAACTAGAGCCACCCGTTCCGGCAGAGCCTGTTTTAAAAGGGGGACTTTCTCTTGGTTCAGCACCTGCCGAAACGCTATTGGCTGTGACGTCATGTGTGGCTTTGTGGCGGTTAATTGATCATTAGGGTTCGTATTTTACATTGTACATTAGTGTTAATACTTCTCTTCTTGTGTCCCTCAGGCAACTTCAGCCTGCCGTACCGAGTGAATCAGTTCCTACGTGAGCTGCATGCCGGCTACACGCTCTTGCACCTTCGCAATAACTATCTCAGGAAGACTTACGATGAACTCAAATACTGCCTCAAGAAGACTGAAGATGTTGTATATAATCTGAGTGTTAGAGGCCTCAAGCCTCCCGCAGATAAGTGAACTTAATGGTTGACGTTTCTAGGTTGTCGATGCCTGGGGTTATATTCTTGGAAAAGAAGGCCCTCGAGTCGTCAGCAGACAAATGAAGTGGTCGAAATCCCTCTGGTGTAGTTTTATAGAGACAATCCCAAAGTCTGTAGCAGATGGGGTAAGGTTACTTGGAATTTTGACGTATATTATGAGACTGTGATGCTAGCTTAGAAAAGCTAGATGACATTACATGCATAGTTAGGAAGCTGTGTTAGAAGTCGAGGTGTGTCATTGACTGACTTTTTCAAACTAGAGTTGAGTTAAACCCGCAAGGCTTGACTTGTCCAGAACTGCAAGGAATTCGTTTCGGCACTTCAAACCGCGTAAGAGGTTTGGAAGTAGACGTAACTATTCATGTTTGAGACTTGAAAACTCTATTTTATGGAGCAACTCTGAGTTTTCAGAAGTCTGTTAGTCTAGGGTAACCGAAATAGGATGTTGATACTGTACCTTGAAATCACATTTTTGTCTACCCAGATGAGCAGAAGACATAACATACCACATGAATTGACAAGTTTACGCATCTTTTCACACGCTTGAAGCCTCTATAACTCAGATCATATGTAACAACACCTGTTTGCTTCAGAGATGCATCAAAGTTACTCTCACCAACACTGTGAAAAGATACGTAAACTTATCAATTCATGTGGTATGTTATGTCTTCTGCTTATCTGGGCTTACAAAATGCTGGGTAGACAAAATATGTGATTTCAAGGTGCAGTATCAACATCCTATTTCTTACAGTGGCGTTGCTTCACCAGTACTTGTGAGTCGGACATATTTGGAGACCAGGTGTCGGAAGCGAACACTTGCTTGTCCGAGGACTCACAGTCGGTGAAAATCGGCTTGTTTTATTTAAAAGTAGAGTTGGGGTTGGACAGTTTGTGATTTCAAAGAGTCGGACACTAGTTGTACAGAGCAGTCGGAGTCGGGAGTTTATTCATCCAACTCCTCAACTCTGGTCCCATAGACACTTGGAAGTTATTTATGTGTTCTCACTCTCAGACCTTACCGCCTTGCACTTGTCTCTTTGATACTTTCCCACCATGCAGCAGGAGCCATTCTTTCGGGACAAATTCTGTACACATGCCTGTTCTTTTTCCCCACCACGTAACAATGGCCGTTTTAATGGGAGTTTTCCGGCCCGAACGCGTTTCTCACCTCGTAGTTTGTGTTGTAATGGGACAATTTCTGCACTCATCATTAACCGTGGATAATTTTCCACCTCACAGCAGGGGTTCAAATGACGCGAGTTTTTGTTTGCTTATCTCGACATTTCCCCAACGAACTCTAGAAGGTGTCATGGTGGGATTATGTTGCTTGGTATTCCCTTACAATTTTTCATCCCACGCAAGTTTTTATACGGAAGCTAATCTTGGCTATGTTAATGTATTAGGAGAACTGATGTTAATTAAATAGAAAATATAAATTTCACGCCGGTGCGTGTTACTCTGCGAAGCGCAGTCAATATTCATGTCCTACTCATTTACATCAAATGTCACAGATTAGTGTGAACCGTCTATGCCGTTGTGTCATACTTTACTGTATAGACAAATACTACTGAAGTGATTCATTAAAATATATAGTAGACTGCATGCGTCGTTTATCTTGTGCACAATGTTTATAGTGACAAGAAAGTTTAATGCAGAGTCATGGGCCTGAGCTGGTGGTTGGGGGTTTGGTCAGAGCCTTGATAGCAGTTGGCTGGTTTGGAGCTCCTCAGGTAGCCCAGTGTGAAACTGAGACTGGCACCAGATGCAGAGACTAACATCAGACGCAGAGACTGACACCAGACGCAGAGACTCACATCAGACGCAGAGACTCACATCAGACGCAGAGACTCACATCAGACGCAGAGACTCACATCAGACGCAGAGACTCACATCAGACGCAGAGACTCACATCAGACGCAGAGACTGACATCAGACGCAGATACTGACATCAGATGCAGAGACTGACATCAGACGCAGAGACTGACATCAGACGCAGAGACTGACATCAGACGCAGAGACTGACATCAGACGCAGAGACTGACATCAGACGCAGAGACTGACATCAGACGCAGAGACTGACATCGGACGCAGAGACTGACATCGGACGCAGAGACTGACATCAGATGCAGAGACAGGCACCAGACGCAGAGACCAACATCAGACGCATAGACTGACATCAGATGCAGAGACAGGCTCCAGATGCAGAGCATGGCACCAGACGCAGAGACAGGCTCCAGATGCAGAGACAGGCTCCAGATGCAGAGACAGGCACCAGACGCAGAGACAGGCACCAGACGCAGAGACAGGCTCCAGATGCAGAGCATGGCACCAGACCCAGAGACTGATATCAGATGCAGAGTCTGCAAATGTTACAGTGGCCAAGCGTCCGCTAATTGGTTATAACTTTCAGAGCTGCTGAATTATTGTTAGGTAGTAGTTGCAATGCTACTAGGATTAGCGGGATCTGACTCAGACTCCAAGTACCTTCCATAAGTTTCTGACTCCATAACTAAGTCAGACTGTGAGCTAGGCAAAACCTGAATCATTTCCATAGTCGACTGCTGGGAGAAAATGTTGTCTAAATTCAACTCCTGGAATCGGGGTGCGTCCGTGTCACTCCATACAACCAACAATTCCCGATTCAGTAGCCCTGGCAAGTTGCAAAACTCAGTCGTTTATGGAGATGCTAATGAAACATTTGAACAGCCAACAGTTGCAGCTAATTTTGTGCGACCACCGTTTATTGTCTTCTTCATATCTAGAACTTAATATTTGAGTAAGGACACTCCATAAATAGCAAGCCTTTGGCTCATTTTCCATTCCATGGTTGATTAGCCCGTAGTGAAATGGAATCGTAAACTGGGCGAGGTTGTTAACTTCCCTGATATTAAAACTAGCCCTATTGCAAGTCATTGCTGAGGAAACTAGTCCTTGTGGAGCTATAAAACGTCATCGCGGAGGAAATTAGACCTTGTAGAGTATTGCACGTCTTTTTTCACCGAGTGAGCAAACTAGAACATGTAAAACTAGTGCACGTCTTTGCTGAGGAAACTTTGACCTGGAACTACGGTATATCACGACAATAATGTGTCCACTATACCTTTTGGAACTATTTCACGTTATTGCCTCGGAAATTATAACCCGTGGAGCTATTTACGGCCATTGCACTATCACAAAATGTATCTGCTTCGTCTAATATCTGTTATACTGGGCCTCTACTCGTAGTGTGTTGTTCGCTGTTCAGTCTTGTTACTTATGAAACCTTATTTCTGGTCACATATTATTTTGTACATTTCGTCGTGCGCGTTTTCCTTGCGACACGGACGTGTAGTAGGAAGTAAAACTGATGGGGAAATCCTGACAAGGCTACGAAGAAAGAGAGTGATGCTACGGTGGATCAGTTAGCTGCCTGCTATCGCAGAGGCTATCACTAATGATCCAAGTTTCTGTTATTTTCTCTCTCTACTTGTCTTATGGAACGTAGTATATATGTTATTCAATCGCATAGTATTACGATAATAAGTAAAATATGTATATAATTGAACTTTTTTCCTTGTCTACCTGTAAGAGCTCAGCGGTCAGCACTTCGAAATTGATATTCGAAAAAAATTTCCAAAGGCTCGGCTCGTATGCCTCGTATGAAGTAAACGAGGTGACAGTTCAGTTACGTCTGAAACTCACTGTGGTGTATACTGCTTGGAGTTTCTGTGCACCGTTTCTGTAAAATTATGTTTAGTCATTACAAAATATTGTCCCAAGAGCATAAACAATGAAGAAGGGCTGATGTAGCTACCTAACAACCACTGTGTCATTTTGACCACGAGCTTTGCTATTCCAAGTAATATTACTCGTATTGTTAGATGATTAAGACCAACGATCGTTGTCAATGACATCATTTAGCTACTATTCAAGTATTCATACTCTTGCTACGTTTGCTGGTACATGTGCTCTGTGGTAGGGAGGTTTAGTTAGGAGAATACTATTACTTTTCTTCGTCCGCTCGCCTTCGTCCTTCACTCTGTTTTCTCCAGAGGTGTGAAATCCTAAATACCAGTTATCATTAAAAACTAGTCAAAATAAGCTGCGTGTATTTGAAATACTATAGACTTGAGTGGAGACCTTAGTTACTAGGAGTGTGTGCGTGTGTGTATTTGTACAAGGCTGTGATGCTATTTTTTGTACAAGAAAGGGTTTTCCTTTTAAAATAGTGTTTCGCTTAAAATACCTAAGCAAAAGTATCTTTTGCCTCTAGATATAGAATTATTTGTGATCAAGGACATGACATTACCCCTAGTGTACAGAATCGACGTCTCTCGTGCTCTATTTTCTTAAGTTCGTAAATATCTCGCCCCTCAGGAGGATATTCCGGTGGGGGCCCCGTCTTTGTCAGAGTATCTCGGCCCCCACGCCTTAAAAGATCCTAAGGGACTTAACTGCAGGGATGTTGCATCTGGCCACTGCACCTGCTGATAAGTTGGTTAAGTAGTATCTGTACACGAATACCTTCTGCTCCGTGAGGTTGACCACTGATCGGGACTGCCGACATACCTATTCCGTGAGGCTCCTACCTGTTCCCGTGTTGAGGGCCACAGACCCCTCAGCAGAAGGGTCTCTTTCTTTCGTTTTCTTATATTTTCTCTCTCGTCTTTGTGAGATGCTTTGTTCCTTGGATCCCGACCAGTAGTAGTGCCCTGACCAAAAATTTTGAGATGCAGGACTTACCTTAGGAGAGTTCGCTGTCAGTTTTAGACCTTCCGGCAGAAAAGATGAGATAAAATATTTACCTTCGGCCCGATGCGGCTTAGAATCACTGCGTTAGCAAACTTAATCAGTGCTACTACTCGTGCTAAATTTCTCAGCCAGTATTTCCTGATATCGTACGTCTGTGCTACCATTTTTAATTTATAGGATTAGGTGTCTAAGGGTATTGCATTTCCCGTTCATTTAATACAGGTATCGGAGAAGTGTTTTAGTCACAACCCAGTTGAGTTGCCGCAACCTGAAAATTGGCAATCCTAAACCGAAATGCGGTTGTAAGAGCTCCATCTACCGACGAGCGCTGGAAGCGCAACAATTAAGAAATTCTCTATTGATTGTGATAATGTTGTTTGATGAGCTCTGTGTAAGAACACTCACTTACTCTGAGCTATATGGAGTTGACACGTTCATTTCTTCCTTTATTTGAAATGTGGGGGTGGTAGTAGTAGAAGTTTTACTGGCTCATCAGGGACACAGTGTCTATATCGCGCCAAACTATTCCTGTGTTTTAATTAACACAGGCTTGTGCGCCACCAGGGCGCATTTTAAACTGTTAATGATTTTTGTCTCGGCTTTTCTGCCGGGAGGTCTCAGAGTGGTCAGTGTGCTACTGACAGGAAAAACGAGCAAGTTGTGTATCTCCAACCCCCAGGCACGGCTGAACGCTTTCGCTCAGCTACGCCGCGCAGGGGAATGAAACGAAATACAAGAAGGTAGAAGTCGAGCGGGAATAAATAGGTCGGCCACTTCGAACGGCAGCCGACCTCCCAAAACAGAAGGGAAAGTATTGAGACCTATTGCAAAACTAACTAACCTATTACAAAACTAACCTCGTCAGCAGGAACTGCGGCAAGCTGCAGCACCTTCTGCGGAAAAGGCACTCGGGACCCTTGGGTGTTTGAGGCCCAAAGATATTGTGGCAGGGAAAGGGCTCGCCAGAATATGCCCCTGAGGGCCTTTTTTTGAAGTGGATGTTTCTTAGTGGTTACCTGCATCACTGTAACCGATGTCGCAATCGCAGTGACCGCGACACAATTTGTGAGTAGGTTGGTCACTGTGTAGCACCCGTAAGTTGTGATTGCAACACGTCTCAAGAACAGTTTGTTGCGTATGATAAAAGATTATACTGCTTTTGGAGGAAGTATATCTCAAAATTACAGATATCTGGTCATCTTGATAGGTAGTTCTTAAAGATATTGATTCTTAACCGTACTAAATGTATCAGACTGTAGTTGTAAAGTTGGTACGACAAAGATCCTGGCGTCATGCTCGGTATGGCAACACTTTGCCCTGTAATAGAAGCTTTAAAATATATTATTTCTGAAAACTGTTTCCATCCCATTGTGTTGTGAAAAGCCATCTTGGCGATCTTATTATTTCCGCCCACGATACTCATAAAATTTTCCTAAATATCTTTCTTTAACACTAATATAAGAGTTTTTTGTTGGGTACCTGTGGTTTGAGGAAGTTGGACTAAAATGTAGTACATTTTCTAATAAAGTGTAACTGTTTTATTGACTTTTTATATCATGTTACCTAAAAAATGCCCTTGCCGTAAACACTTGTGATTTTATTGCAAGGTGAACTAAAGGCAATAGAGATTTTATCAAGAAAGTCACACATGGCAATTCCTGTATTTTGATTACGTAATGATTTTCATTCACGATGTTGTTGTTGTTGTTGTTGCTTGCCGTCGTTGGAATCCTCTGGAAAGCGTTGTTTTACGTGTAACGCCCGCTCCACCACACGGGAGTAAGCAGTGAAACGTTTGACGCCCTTGAAATTTTTAAAGTTTCTGTGACTTTGAATACAGCCCATCGTGTTAGAAGATCGTTTTAACACAGTTACTCATAGCGTCGAAGGAAGGTAAGTACCGGTTCACTTGTGTTCGCGTCAAAGCCGTCCGGCTTTATCCATACCAGCCCGCATCTCCTGTCAAACCTAATAGGCTAATAAATGACAATTTTGGAGAAAATGGGTTTTAATATGCACCCTTGCCAATTGTAACTAGAAGCAATATGATATTCGAAACTGTTTAATTGGCATTTGTTATACTTAAATTTTAATTTTAAGCAATTGTTTTGGACAACATAATAGCAGACAAGCTGAAACGGTGCCTGTGGTAACGTAGTCGAAAGAGCAGGGATAAGCATTTCACCGTTTAGACTCGCATGTGTGCAGCAGCCACGTTTCTGATTTTGACTAGTTCGGAAATGGTGCTGAAGTGAGTGCCCTGGAGCGGCTCTTGGCGTGTTCGATTCGTTACGTATCGCTGTCGTAGTGCCAGTTTAAATTGTATCTTGACCGGGAGTTGCAAAGCGGCAGTTTCTAATGTGCTGAGAAAGCTGACAATGCTCTTAAGTCATGTACTGTAGCGTTTTCCTGCGCCGCTGCCCCCTTATGAAATAAACCACGTTGTAAATGTATCGTGGATTTGCCCATCAAGTGAGCTAAGCTGGGTCCACTAGGCTTGACTTCTCCTGGCTTCAGTCACAAGCCTGGTTTCGCCACTTTGCTTTGAGTTCCTGTTTGAAAATCCACACAAATCAAAGCAAATGAGTTTAGCGTGCCTCGTATTCGCTGTATGGATCGACGACACATTAAATGACTTCCCTTTAGCGGAGCGAATCAGAGGTTCTCTGGGATAATTTTACTTTGGATAATGAATAATTCTAGCTAATGAAACTCATATTGCTCCATTTATGGCAGCTGTGGAGCTACAGTTTGGACCGAAATCTTATGCACACTACACCTATTGTATATATAATAACTCGGAATTGTTTCAAAACTATATAAAGTTCTTTACGCTGAATTGCAACGCCATTGCACTTGTTTCGGTGAACTTTTCGAGCTGTCCTTCCTTTAGCAAAGAAATGACAGCTATTTCTTTCTGCAATATGACAGTCAAATCACACAGCCATATTCTATCCGTGTTTCCTATTGAAGTGGGGGAATGGTGTGTGAACCCACGGACTTCTGATTGGCTTATCATATTTGAAGCCTCTACAACAATATTTCATTACTTCTATTGCATTGATGATACGGATAATAACTAATAAAAGATATAACAGGAAAATGTATGTTTTATGAACTACTCATGTTTCAATTTAGAAAGTTTTAATATGACATTATTATGCCCAGAAAGCAAAGAGCGTAACGGGAAGACTCACGAGAAATCAGCACCCACAAGTGACGTCATCATCGACGAATCGATGGCTGAGCAGCCTAGAAGTATTTTAACTAATTTAACCAGAAAAATCGTCTTAAATTGCGAAAGTCATCTTTAGCGTACTATAAAATGAAGATATATGTACTAATTTAGCAGCTATCCATAGAAAATTGTAGTGCATTCTGGTAGACTTTCACAGCACAATGGCAGAATTTGTTCCCTTTTGGCGGCCTGATTAATTTTTTTCTTCTTGATTGAAGCTTTATTTACATTTCATATTCTGCTTACAGTGCTCTTCACAGAATGTATATATTCCTTACAAATAAATATAAGCACCATTATAGCCAATTCTGTACGCGGGAGAAACCACAGTTACAGTTAGCTTAATGCTCGAACTTTCTGTACTTGGCGACAACATTTTACCGTATTTTGCAGATCAAGTAGCTGGCCATTCATGAGCGAGAGATTGAATGAAATAAATCGAAAAAATACGGCCATGTGAACAAGAAAACAACATACGAAGGCCTTAGGTCCCACACTCAAATACTGTACTTCGACTCATCGATGTGATGTAAATTTGCTACGTGCGGTCACGGCTGAGTTTTATTTTAGTCCTATTGAGTCCTACCGTTGCATTCTTTGCTTCCTGGTTATGCCTAAACTCTCTTTTTATTCTGAAAAAGGTCATTTTTTTAATATCATTGATAACAGCATTAGATTTTTTTAATTCAGTACATAGACTTCACCATACAAAGTTCAGTGTAATCATTTATTTCCGGCATGCTAAAAATATCGCCATGAGAGTTAAATAATAATTTACTGGGTACGATTAGCAGTAATACCTCGCGAGTAATTTTATGTTTGGCGTATGGTGCTATGTATCGATTCTACTCCGTTAATTAAATGACATGCTCAACGCTATAAACATCTGTAGAAATATACTGTAGTCATTCCCCTCAGAGGAAGAATGGACCCATACAGTAATAGTAACCGAGCTATGGGCAGTAGCGACCCCGGAGGACCCTGTAGCTCAGTTAGCCGTAATTAAAAGCCATCGGGACGTCTGTCTTCCGTGCCCATTTTGCTTTCCTCTTTTGTCATGCTCCTACTGATGGGTCTTTTTTCTGTTCTTTCTCTTCTTTCGTAATTTGCTGTCTCATGCGCGTTGCTCCCAGGTGGCAACACCGTGCATGAGTTCCACTTTTCTGTTGCCATCCCATATGTCACTTATTTTATCCTCTGTGCCGTCATCTTCGTGCGGAAACGTATTATTAACTAATAATTGTTGTCATTCAGTGCATAACTGTAATAAGTTAATGGCAGAAGTCCGTATCCTTTAAATTATTTCACTGGGGATGCGTTGGAAGCTGAAGTTACGGAATCACTGTTTTAGATGCAAGATGGGTCGCAAAAAAGGCTCCGAGTGAAATTGGAAAATCCAGCATCACTCAAGGGCCTGCTAATCATTTATCTACACTGGAAGTTTCAGAACCAATTGGCCTCAATCATCGTATTGCAATCGAAGGTAACCTACACGGGCCCCCTGGGGTTGCCTGGCCTCATGGCCTGCACGGGCCTCCTAGTGTTGTAGCCTATGCTATGGGGCCAGGCAGCACTATCGTCTCTCGCGACGATTTTGCGTGCGCAGATCGTGTGCGCGTGAGCGGCGTTCACGTTGGTGCGCCGCGCTGCCCTCTGTATCGCTGATTAAGTTGGGTTAGGTTTGGTAATGTTAGGTAACATTGGGTAAGGTTAGATTGGGGTTAGGTAAGGTTAGATTGGGGTTAGGTTAGGTAAGGAGGTTATGTTAGGTAAGGGTAGGTTAGGTTTGCGTAGGTAGTGTTTGTTTTAGTGGTGGCGCGCGCAGGAAAGCTTACGTGAACGCAAAATCGTCGCAAGAGACGATAGTGAGGCCAGGCAACCCCAGGGGGCACGTGTAGGTTATCAGGTTATCTCAGCCATTAGCTAGGCCTTCGAGTTGTCTCTCTTTCGTACCCACTTCGCTTCCTTCCCGATTTCATTCTCTTACTTGCTCATGCTTTATTCTGTTCTTTCCCGACTTCCTGTTCCCACGCACGTTGATCCTGTGTGGGACCACCTTTGTGCATGGGTTCCCCGTTTCTATTGATATATTATGTCCCTTGCTCGGGAGGGCTGAACGGGCGCGACACTGCGCATGAGCAACCCGAACAAGCTCGACTGGAATAAGCGCGAAGATAATCGAGCGCGAAACGCTTACGGGAAAACGGTTGGCTGATGGAATAGGCACCACTCGGAATCAATAAGCGCCTCATAGAATAAGCGCGAAACTCTATAGGCACGGACGCGTGAAACTGAATTGGAGGCTCAATGAGATGTAGGAATACAACCACCATTGCAGCTCGGAAGTGTGACACAAGTCGCTATTATAATTAGCTATCATTCTGAAATAGTTGCACGGTGTGCTGACGATTCACACAAATAATCTAGATAGAAGTCTACTAACTTAAAACGTTCAAGGGCGCTGATTCAGCGACCTCTAAAGTTTCGCACTCATTCCAATACGCGCTTATTCCAATTCCAGTCGCACTCGTTCAGGTTGCTCTTGTTCAGTGTCGCGCCCGTTCAGTCGTCCCCCTTGCTCTTTCCTCTGTGATATCGTTCTGCTCTTAAACGGAGGCTTAAACTTCCTAACTATAACTAACTATTGCAATCGACGGTCTAACAAAATTATGCTTGAAAAGAATCATCCAAATTCTGTCAATATGTCAATTCTATCAAGAGAGGTCTGCCGCGGCCATATTCATAGCACAGTAGAGGCGTATCGTAATTACAATTTTCGGGTTACCGGTGTTACACCGGTCCCCCGGCGGCGCAATGACAACCCGAAAAACGATAACGACGAGTGCAGCACGACTTGGGGCTACGCTGGTATTATGTGGTATACGTACGGAAGCAAAGAGCGTAACGGGAGGACTCACGAGAAATTAGCACCAAAAAGTGACGTCATCATCGACGAATCTATGGATGAGCAGCCTAGGAGTATTTTAACTAATTTAACAAGAAAAATCGTCTTAAATTGCGAAATTAATCTGTAGCGTATAAATAAATTAAAATAATTTATACTAACGTAGCACTTATCTATAGAAAATTGCAGTGCATGCTGGTGGAAACTTTCACAGCACTAGCGCCGAATTTGTTCCCTTTCGGCGACCTGATATAACTTCTTTTTCTTAATTGAAGCCTTATTAACACTTCACATTCAGTCACAGTGTTCTTCACCGAACATATTTATTCTTTACCATTAAATATAAGCACAAATATAGCCAATTCTGTACGCGAGAGAAACTATAGTAACCGTAGCCTACTGCTCGAATTCTCTGTACTTGGTGACAACATTTTACGATATTTTGCTGCTCAAGTAACTGGCCAGTCATGAGCGGGAGATAGAATGAAATAAATCGAAAAAATACGGTGATATGTTCAAGAAAACAACATACGAAGGCCCACACTCAAATACTCCGACTCGTCGATGTGATGTAAATTTGCTACGTGCGGTCCCGGCTAAGTTTTATTTTAGTCCTATTGAGTCCTCCCGTTGCATTCTTTGCTTCCTGATTCAAAGCAACTTGCAGTCCAATATGCCCCCGTACGCCTTTCACTACCCCTGTATGCAGCTTCTCAACATTTCTTTATAGATTCACTTTATATGATTCCACATGTAATGTTTGAAGCATTAAATGAATTAATCTTAAAATTAGAACAGGAGCTGCCAGCAAAAAACATACATGCTACGGAGGGTTCACGTAGCCCTACGCTCCTCGGGAGCCTGTTGGCATCCAGGGCATATGAGATGGGGCGCCAAAATTAAGTCTTCGACGCTTGAATGGTACGAAACTTTCAAAAGAAGTTTTAGCTTCGTTACTTTGAATCGTAATGCCTATGCTAAAGGCAACGGATTACGTTGAGCAGGCTGAAAACTCTACTTTACGGAGCAAGATTGAGTTTCTGGAAGGGTCAAAACTCAAAAGTAACCTCTTGAGGGTCGATGCCCGAAATTCAATTTAAACGGGGCGAAGCTAGCTCGCCTGCATGAAATTTCTAGCAAGTTAAGCCTCAAAGTTTTAATTTTGGTACCCACTCGAACATGCCCATACTGAATCTGCTGCACGAACTAGTGCTTGTGAGCTTCCCAGTTTAGGAGTGCGGTCAAGCTGATTTTACTTGTACCAGGAAGTAAAGAGCGTTACGAGAGGACTCACGTGAAATCATCATCGAATAGAGACATCATCATTAATTACGTCACATCGACGAACGGTACAGCTGAAGAGCTTACGAGCATTCTCTATAATATCGCAAAAAATTGCACATTGTAAATTTAAAGACATTAAATACACAAATAAATTAACAGAATATACACTAATTAAGCAATTAACATAATTATTAATTGAAAACTGCAACGAGGCTGGTAGAGGCTTTTACATCATCAGAGGCAAATTTTGGGCTGGGATGGGGCCCGGGTTTACCTTCTTCTTTGAAGTGAAGCCTTATTTACACTCCATATACAATTCATACTCTTCTTCATAATATATTTTTCTAATATATCGCCTTATTTTGCGATCTAATCCATTCAACCTCCCGCTGTTGACTAGCTTACTACCTACATGAGCTGCACCCATGGATACACACAACACGGTAAAGTGGTTGTCGCTAATTAAAAGTCTAAACCTGTAATTCCAATCAACAAGTCGAAGGAATAGCAGCACCTGTCGGAAGCTTAGGACGAGTCAAGTCGAGTGGGCGTGACTTATCAACTACGAAAATTCAGTCGAACTCGTCCTTGGTCCACGAAATTAGGCTTCCAAGGCCTTTGAGGTTTCCAAGAACTCGCTCTTCGTAAAATGAGATTTCTCAGCCGGCTCCACGTCATAAGGCTTTCTACACAAAGAAAGAAAAGAAAACTCATTTATTTCTTCCCGAGGGAGGGTGTTCATAGCTTCAGATACGAAACTTTCGGTCGCTGAACACTTTGCACGGGGAATAAAAACCTGACAAGTAAACCAGCATTAACGGGCATTAAACTTATAGTTTCTATTTTCATGCTGTGCAACTTGCCAACAGTCTTACCCTTACGATTTCAGCTCAAATACTCGACGGCCTCGATTAAACCGTCGCGGCAAGGTCAGTTTTCCTGTAATTTTTACACACCCGAATCGTTAAAGTCGCTCGTCTACATAACTATTCAGTAGCCTGAAACTTTGGTAGTTTACATGGATAAAAAAGGATTGAAAAGATGAATGTTAGTAGAAAATCGTAAGCGGGGCCTTGAGACGCTTTTTGCGATGGAATTTTGTTACTGGACTTGATTTTCTAAACTAATTTATTAATCTGTCGCCTTAAGCGTGTAGTGTTGCGTTTGCTTCACATGAATTATGTTCGGTTCAGGCACTGAAACACAAGGATGATTATTGATTATAATGTATCCATCATCTATTTTATTTACCTTTATTTATTATCAACATTCGAGTACCCGCGCTGTCAAACATGACAGCAAGAAATTTGCGATGACCCTTCTTCATTGGTCATATTATGTACTGTCGTTACTATAGTACGCTCCTGAAGGACACGCTACAACCGCTAAGTCAAATTATCTCGAAAAATTAGTGCTCGCTGTTGCAGTTTATCTGAGCAGCACAATCCTCTCTTCCCTTAGATGAAGCGCGTCACTAAATATAATTAAATTCTCTGCTGCATATATTACTGTATACCGGTTGTTCCTAAATTCTTTCCACAAAATGAAACTATAGGTTCCTTACGATAAAATTATCATATTTTACTTTATCGATGCACATCCGAAAATGTCTATTTTTAAAAGTACGTTGACTGAAAGTTCAGTAGTGCGATTCACTTTATCGGCGGACTACTGCACTTTACAGCGAAGATAAAGATGCACACCGGTCATTTGTTGACATTGATCACTCTAATCTGCACCGTACCAGGGTCCGGATCGACAAAAGCCTTGTAAAGTTACGATAACGTAAACTGTACCAGGAAGCAAAGAGCGTAACGGGAGGACTCACGAGAATTTAGCATTAAAAAGTGACGTCATCATCGACGAATCTATGGCTGAGCAGCCTACGAGTATTTTAACTCATTTAACCAGAAAAATCGTCTTAAATTGCGAAATTCATCTCAAGCGTATAAATAAATTAAGGGAATTTATACTAATTTAACAATTATCTATAGACAATTGCAGTGCATGCTGATGAAAACTCTCACAGCACTAGCGCCGAATTTGGTCCCTTTTGCCGATCTGATTTAACTTCTTTTTCTTAATTGAAGCCTTATTTACACTTCATATTCAGTTTACAATGCTCTTCGCAGAACGTATTTATTCCTTACCAACAAGTATAAGCACAATAATATTATAGCCAATTCCGGACGCGAGAAAAACCACAGTAACAGTTTGCCTATTGCTCAAACTTTCTGTACTTGACGACAACATTTTACAGCATTTTGCAGCCCAAGTAGCTGGCCAGTCACGAGAGGGAGATTGAATGTAATAAATCGAAAATATACGGTCATATATCCAACTCAAGAAACCAACCTATGAAGGCCTGAGGTTTCACACTCAAATACTTCGACTCGTCGATGTGATGTAAATTTGCTACGTGCGGTCACGGCTTAGTTTTATTTTAGTCCTAATAAATCTTCCCGTTGCATTCTTTGCTTCCTGATCTGTACAGTTTCCTGAAGAAGTACCGAGATCGCGGCTCAGATTTTGTCACTTGCATGTACTGATCTTCACAAACTTATGATCAAAGTGGTTTGAACGTTTAACCTATGCATACGTAAATAACAGACAGCATGAGGGGTGTGTCGCAATCACGCCAAATCCGGGCTACCACGACCTGAAAAAAGGTTACCGTAACCCGAGAAGGGGTTGTAAGAACGCCATCTAGTGACGATCCGAGTAAGCTCAAAATTTTTAAAATTCTTTTTAATTTAACATTTTCTCGTTGAAAGTTCCAAGTAACAGATCTGATTTACTTACTCTGGTGAAAGGTGTTCATTTGCTACGCATTTGAATGAATTTAGAGCTTCTTTTATGCGAAATAGGCGTTTGCGCTTGGTGACCTACATAGCCTTAACCCGTGTCGCAGTCGTCATTTGAGCTATGATTGCAACACGGGTTGTGACTGGCTGGGTCACCGGTGTTACGCTGTGTAGCACCGGTAACCCTGAAATACTGATTGCGACACACCCCAGACGTAGAATTGAAGAGTAAATATGTAAAGCTTCAACAGTTACAAGGTTGCATTCGTGCCTGCAGCTGTACAATTACGATGCTTGTAACTTTATAAGGCGTTTGATAATCCGACTCCTGATTTCAGACGACCATGAACCAACTACCGTCCGAAGAAGAACTGATCGGTAGGATCGTTGACGGCTGCGAGAGGATTCGTGAAACTCCAGACACCTTTGAACGGGTTCGGCAATCACTACTTCAGCACCTTCGCTCATGCATTACTGCTGCTGGGAAGAATTTTGAACAATATCTGTAACTATGTAACATATGAACTTCTGTTTTCCTTAAAATAAACAAGTCTAACAGTGATTGTTCTTTTACCCTACAACATTCCCCGATTCTGGGCAAGGTTTAACATTAACTTAATGTACCTTTATAAGAAGACATTTTTAGATATGCTCCGATAGAGTAAAATATTATTATTTTATCGTTATGAACCTATAATTTCATTTTGTGGAAAGAATTTAGGAACACCCGGTATACTATATACGGCGTGATACAACGCCCGTACGTCGAAGTTTTTGCGCTCAATCAAAAACTGCTTCATTGAAGGAAAAAGGCTAGCTGAAAAATCTCATTACCGCTCTACTGCAGAGTGAAAACTGCTTCTCCTGTGCTTCTTTTATCATCTACTCCATTTGTACGCCATGAACAAAGATTAAACACAGATTCAACGTATGGAGAAAGTAATTTACGAAGCAGATTCCATGGCAGCGCTAAAAGAAGCTGCATACATCTTAATGGTTTGGATTTCAACGTTGGCTGAGGGGGAGTCTAACTTTGCCTATCTTCTGCAACCTGGTTTAATTGTCGCTTATCGAATACGGTTCCCTAGTGACCAGTCTATTGCTAATAAAAGAACATACAGTAATTATAAAATCTACTTCCTGGCCTATTTTTCGCGTCTTTCGTCAAGAGCGTGGCACGAATAATACAAATCCTTAAATATACATATAAACACATAACTAGAAAACATGTAAACTCCCGAAAGTGTTGATTATATTGTATTGATAATTTATATATTATTGTGATCACATATGTTTTATTTATTTTGTGTTCATTTCTCTGGGTGTGAACAATACGTAGGTTGTTTTACTCATATGGAACAAAAATACTTGCAGCTCTTGATGAATATTTCCTCTATTTTGAATATAACATCCAGATTCAGGTGAATCTTTTTATTTTTATCATTAGGGACTGTTTTACTACCTTATCAATTACTGTACAGGTCCTTCTGACAGATTTTATCAGTTCCTGTTTTGAGACTGGTCTTCTCAAGCTCGTTTCTTATCTCTAATCTATGACATTATTTTTTCTGATTCTATGTATATTTCCTCTCATATACCTAATGAGTAATGTAACCTTAGTCTTATGTTTAGAACGCCTGCAATGAGAGAAAATGTGATGCACTCAAGTGCATCAAAATTACATGTATTTTTGTCCTAAAACCAAGACACGAAAGGGCATCATAAAAAGTGCATCATGATAATGCATGTAAGATCCTATGATGCACTTGGTCACGTTAATGCACTTGTGTATTTCGGTTTTGGGACAAAGCCGATGATGCACCTAGATGCATCAAAAACAGGTAAAATTGTTGCACCTGAAAAGACGAAATTTTAAATTACATTAGCGATCTTCGTGTTAGTATAAGAAACCGCGTTTCGTTTCGCGCGTGTAACAAAACTACAAAGCTTTTGTTCACTTTGTTTTTGCCGAAATATGTCTTTCTAAGTGAAATATGTTTTTTGTCTGCTGCGATAATACACGAAACTACGCCATGAAACTCCTACGTGTATCGAAATTTTTCTTAGTGTGTGAAGTATTGATTTTTCTTAACTTTATTCATTTCAATCCTTCTGCCCGTACACACTCGCTGGACTTGCACTCATTTTTATCTTAATTCTTTAGTTTATTCTTCATTCTAAATCTGAACTCGCTGGATATTGTTCATTTCTTTCCAAAACTTCCCAAATTTTATTTATTCTGCATCTAAACTCCCTGGCCTTTACTTCTTCACTGACTGAACTCTCCAGATTTTACTGCTTTCATATCTAAACTTTCGGTGTCTTATTTATGAATCGAAACAAGATGGATTTCATATACGTATCTGATACTCTTTTCACTGGTTTTGTAACTGAACCATTAACGAGACTGATTCTTCATTTTGGATCAGGATTCGGTGAACTCACCTTTCACTTTCTATGCAAATTCAATTAACTTATACTCTTGTGCATCTTCTTCAGACTTTGAGTGATGGTCGACAGTGTATTACTTTTTAGGATTTCCAGAATCATTGGAGGTCAGTAGAGTAAAATTAGCGAACACAATATAAACTTTAGATGGGTGTGCAGTCACTCTGTTTTTTAAGTCCTACCTGTTTTGCTTCTCTCTTACCGGACAAATTAAGGCATAGGAAATGCCAAACCTGGAGACGATCTCACGATGGTCAAGTGGAGGAGGAGGGCCAACTCTTATCTAGCGTCGTATAAATGAACGTCTCCAGGCCTACCTTGATGTTTGCTCAGTTCTTTTTTTTTGTATTATTTTATTTTTTGGCATTTTATAGGTAGAGCTGAGAGTGGAACCGACACCTGGTTCAGTGGGCTGTAGGCCTCCATAAGAGTCACTTCCAAATGGTGATTTGGAAGTTCCTGGTTGTGTTCACGAGGATCTCGTTATTACCTTCGAATCTTGTAAAGTGTTAATTGAATGAACCCTAATAGTGACATCCAAACATGTTGTCTTTTTTCGTCCCATAAATTCATGTGGTGCTTTTGTAAGCTTCAGTAACCGAAGGCTAATATTCGGATGAGCAGCGAGCGTCTCCCACTTGGAACTGGTGATTTCTTGTTGAAAGGCTTTGTGTTCGATACTGTACTTTAAAAAGAAATAACAGTTGCGTGAAGTACGCCCGATAAAGCAGTGAATTCAAGCATGATATTATCAAACTTATAGATTATTAACTTCCTCAGTTAAGACAATAGATGTAATTTTGACCTCAGACTGCAAGACGTTAGGTACTTTTTCTGAACGTAAAAAATTATTAAATTTATGGCCAGGAGCATTATAGTGTGTGTTGTTTTGAAAAACTTCTTCCCTTCACCTGATAGAAACTTAGTAAAACATTGGCATATACCCTATTTCTTCCGAGATTTAAAAGAGAATACAATACACCATTTAATTCGTTTTTTGTGGTAATCACGATGGAGATAGTGATCAATTTTTTTCTGTTGTGGTCCGCAGCCGTATTCGTTTCGAGTACTCCTGTCCAGATTCCAGGTAAGTGATCTGTTTTAATCCCTAAGATTCGATCATGTTCGATAAGATATAATCTAATGCCACAGAAAAACGTCTCGTAAGGGCCGGTTCATACGTAAGTCTCTTGTATTGCGGTCATATTTCAAAACTTCCAAAGGTTTCGTCAAACGTAAATGTCTATATACTGAAATGTTTTCTCAAAATAACAGTCAAGTCTGTTTGCTTATCAAGTACCATTAGTTCGCGTATTTCGTGAAATTCAGAATGATTAGAACCCTGTAAATTAAACACTTATTTATCACCGGCGTACGAAGGGATGAGTGGTGATACTCTTTTCGTTTACGGTTGTACGTTTGTTTGTCACTCCACCCAAAAAGAGGCAGAAGGAGTTGAGCCATCATCTCAATCTTTTTAAGGCAGTCAAGTGGGTTGACTGAGATGTGAAAAATACCAAAAATCTAGAGTTAGCTTGCCATCAAAATTGTTGGCGTTGAATTTGTAATTCACCACTTTCAGTTCCACTTCGCCACTAGAAGTTCTAGTCTGTTATTTAAATTTGCACAGACGCATGCAGTAACATATACGAATGCGTGGAAGTATGACCGTTAGTATGTGAATGCAGTAACGTAAGGGCTAAAATGTTATATATCTTCCTTCTATAATATACCAATTAAGTTACGTTTATATATTGTTATTATACAATGTTTGGAGGTCAAAATCGATATAATCTAATTTTATCGCGATCTGTGTAAATTAAGAAGCGAACGAATCTGAGCTTGGACATCGGTGCTTCTTCATGGAACATTTTACGTTCCATAAGCTTTGCGATGTGTTTGAGAGTCAGGTTCATTCCAAGAAAACAGGTGAAGCCTTAACTTCGTTTTACTCTGGTCTGTTGCTATTATATTAATGTCATTATTATAAACTAATCTTCATGACACCAGAGGGAAAACCGTACCTAGTATCTAGCGTGAAAATATGATTAGTTACGGCAGACTGGTCAATACCGAAATGCTAACATTTTGGGTTAATTGTAGAGGCTATTGGAAACAGGGTGCTTTTGAAAAGACAAAGCGTGTGGTAAGATGATTCGCGATCGCTACAGAAGGTTACTGGCTGTACCTGCCGATATTCTATTAGTGTTTTATTATGGAAAGTAGCTGTTTTTGTTTCTTTCTCTGCAAACTTTGACGGAATCTCCAACTAGTGACTCGTGATACTAAATGTCTCGTCACGTTATCCGCACATCCCGACTAGGAAACCCACCTGCTCTACACACTTATAGTGTTGCAAACAAATTTCCTCCAGGGTACAGAGAACTATATGGTTGCAGTCAAGCGCAGATTATCTGAGCCTTAGGGTCATAGACGGAAGACTCATTTGACAACTTCGCCCCTCTCCCGATCGTAGGGTCAGTACCGCCAGTAGACTAGCAATGACAGAAATGCTGATTCAGCATTACCAAGCAACAAGACTCTCCCTTCTGGTTTTGGAGTAGATCATACAACTTCTCTATAACGAGTGCGACAGCATAGCCATTGTTTCCACTGGGGTTATAACTAATGGATTGAATACTTGCTTCTTTTTGTTGACGCTCACATGTTGCCGCACTTTTTAGGCGGGCTACAAAGGTGTCAGCCAATGTCTTATTCGTGCTAACGTAATCAGAAGAGACGCTTAGGGCACCCGTAGTTGTTATCGCCCGTCCATAAGTTGTAGTTTAGTGGTATTATCGTCCGTTTAACTTTGCTTCAGTTTATTGTGGCCTTTGTGGTCCATTTACTTTAGCTGTTGTTTAGCGTAGTTGTTATCGCCCGTCCATTTACTTTAGCTGTTGTTTAGCGTAGTTGTTATCGCCCGTCCATTTACTTTAGCTGTTGTTTAGCGTACCTAGTTGTTATCGCCCGTCCATTTGCTCTCGTTGTAGTTTAGTGCAGATTTATCCTCTATAATGTGTCATCAATTGGCCAGAAAGGCAGGTGGAGAGGGGCTGATTTCGGTCTGTTAATTGGAGTATCGGGTGTAAGAAATACATCAATTACCTACCCTTAATTTTTGAATTCTAACGGCTCAACTTTGCTCCGTAAAATGAGTTTTCAGCCGTAGGTATCAAATGCAATTGAGTGGTTTCTACCAACTGCAACACAGTTCAGAGTGGAATATCCAACTCACCTGTGGGGGAATTTCAGACCGGTTAAGCCTCGTGGGATTGGCTAAGCTTGAATTTGGGGAAATAGTCGATTACGCTTTTCTTTTCGTGTGTTATGGGCTCCTGATACTCTTTTTGCAACGGGGAGCTCTCAGTTCTTATTTCATTTTTCAATACCTTCACTGACTCGCACCACAGGCCGGTGGTTATTTTATTAGCGCTACGATTTAGCGGCGGTGGTTCCTATACTTTTCAGTTAGGGCAGCAGTGATACTTTTTAATAGCCGTACCTGCAACACTTTCCAATAACGGAAATGGTGTTGTTTTTCAATAACGATTATGGGGTTCTTTTCAATAACGGTATAGCGACGATGTTTTTTTTAATAACGATAGCGTCGATACTTTGCAGCAACTGCAGCGCCGATATTTTTCAATAACGATAGCGGTTATATTTTTCAATAACGATAGCGTTGATATTTTCCAATAACGAGAGCGTTCATATTTGTCACAAACGGTAGCATCGATACTTTTCAATGACGTTACTGCTGGGATTTTTCGGGAAGGGCAGTGTCACTACTTTCCAGTAACGAATTAACGATAGCGTAGATACACTGGCAGCGGTGGCATCGCTACCATGGTAGACCGCTACATTACACCAACGGTTGCGATAATACTCGTACTTAACGTATTAATTGTCGTACAGGTGTAACATATCACAAGCAGCGGCACATACTGTATGTAGGCCTATTTAGCAACGGCAATAGGTTCTTACTGTGACGGCACATTGTTTACATTGGTAACGTGTTTTTTTTTCTTTCAAAAGTAGTGACACATTTTTAACAGGGGCGAGAATTTTTTTTTTCAAATCGAGTTCACACAATAGTTAATAAATGAACGAGTTTTGAAGTTTAGAACAGGAATTTGATACCCGAAAACTGGTAAACTTGCGGATCTGCGCACGATTTGATTGTGTAGGGTCGAGGCCAGTAGTTTTTAGAATATTAATGTTTGACCACGATTTGATTGTGTAGACTCGAGGCCAGTAGTTTTTAGAATATTAATGTCAGACCACGATTTGATTGTGTAGACTCGAGGCCAGTAGTTCTTAGAATATTAATGTTAGACCACGATTTGATTGTGTAGACTCGAGGCCAGTATAGTTCTTAACCAGGGTTCGGTCGAGCCCCAGGGGTTCGGTAAGTCAGTTTCAGGGCTTCAGTACGTGTAAATGATGCATGGTACAGTTTGTCCTCCCATACAGTATATAGTTATATACATATGTTTTGAACATGAAGAAAGTATAAATTTTATTTTTCCTACTACGAAAGGTTCGATGAATGCATGTACGGCCCTTGTAGTGTTCAGTTCCTCCTACAAGGTTAAGAACCGCTGCTCTAGGCCTACTACACGGAATTATGTAAACTAACCATCCGCACAGCATCATAGTCCTGGTTAAATCTACTCTCGTAGTCGCTATGACATGTCATCACTGATGGGAGATTGTATCGTAGAGGTCTACTAAAAATCAACAGTGAAGTGATTGGCCATCATTATAGACTACATCTTTATTTTGTCTTACTGTCGAGTCTGTAACCTTAACGATAGTCTTGCGACGGGAACTTGAGATCATTTATGACAATGAAACGATTCCCTCGTGTATAGGTACAGGCAGCAATATTTTACATTGAATATTCCGCGCGTTTTTCCTGAGGTTCGTCAGCTTTTGAGTGATGTGTGAACCCACCGTTGCAACGACACATTGTTGAGCGGCGCCCCTGTATTTTCTAACAACAAATACGGCGATATGTATTTTTTGTGTCGATAGGAGATGTTGCATATTGGGATCTAGGCTGGTATAATATCTGTGCTTATAAGTTGGTTAGACGTCTATTCTAGCTTAAGAAAACTTACCTTAACGTAAGTTACGTAACGCATATTTTGAGGTAGGCTTCATACTGTATAGGGAATGATCATCGAAACACGTGTAACAGTGGGTATACATGCCCCATTTTTCAATGCAATATCCCATCTCCACCGGTTCAAATAAAAGGTGAAGTCAGTTTTGCCGCACACCCCAACTAGAAACCCAGAAGCACTGGTTCGTGCTACAGATATATCGAAACTGGCCTCCTCGCGGTTGCAGTTGTTCACAGATCCCCAAGAGCTGTGGCACGGCGCCTGAGACGGAAGGTTCTTATTTCGACGACCTGCGAATCTCTGACCATCCCTACTGCTGGTAAAGGTCAGTACCCCTGCAGCGGCATTCAGGCACAAGACAATAACCGTGCACATCAAGCGAAGCAAGAACTCGCTCGTCTTGACTAGCGAACGTGAGCCAACGTCGTGGAGTGTACCCACAGTATTCTCTAGTACCCCGTTACGCAGCTTCTGCAGATACAGAGCTTATTACAGTCGAATCCAAACTTCATCATTCAGCCTCCATGAAAGATGATCTTCTAATTTCAACACAATTAGTTTGTTCGGCAAAATCAGACGAAAGATTTCTATGAGTTAGGAACAAACGAAGCTAAAAATATATCATTAGCCTAAACGTAAACAAATTTAGGGGGTGGTGTTTCAAGGAGGTCTGTCAAGGGCATGTCCGATTTGGAGCCAAAAGCAAACCTACGAGGTTTGACTTGTCCGAAACTTTAAACAGAAGCGTTGGCTTTGTCACTCTGAATCCTGTTGCAACTACTAAAAGCAACGCGATTACGTTGAGTAAGCTGGAAACTCCATTTTACAGAGTAGGTTGAGTTTCTGGAAGCTTCAAGGGTAGCCGATGAAGGGTCATTGCCTGAAATTCAGTTGACCTGATGGCAGCAAGCGCACTTGTTTCAAATTTCGAACATGTCAAGCCTTGAAGGCTTAATTTCGGCGCCCAATGGAAAGCACCTCAAACCTCCTTGTAGGGGAGGCAAGTGCCCGCATCAGGGATGTGCTTCATCTAGTGGCGATGACACACGCTAGTCAAAAGCACGAGTACCGTCATCATTTCATCCGAATGCTTTGATGTGCCCATTTCAGTAGCACACACTTGCAAAGAATTTTGAGTTATAAATCCCTCCAGATTAACTGAGATGCCCGAAAGTTAACTAACTAACGGTGAAAACTGAACTGATGGCTAACATTTTTACACATTTTCTTGGTAATCTCAAAACTGTGTTTGAGAGAGTTCAGCATGACGTTCGGACGAAAAGATGACGAAACTCGTTCTTTTGGCTAGCTTGTGTCATAGCTATGAGAGTGCCTTCTATTCGGCAGTGCAATTAAGGCCGTCTACACTGGAGCGCCAAAATCAAGCTTTCGAGGTTTGACTTGTCTGAAATTTCAGACATGTGCCCTGGCATCGACTTCTTGATTTAAGTTTCAATAGTTAACTCTTAATCCATTAATAATAATACTAATACCTACTGTTCATTTATTATCTCGCATACAGTATATACACCTAATGAGGTTTTCTACGCTCTTTGCTTCCTGCCCTCATCGTACTTCTCCTAGCCTCTCGGTGCCGGAGTGCTCGAAGCAGTGTAAATTGTTGCGTTCCGTCCGAGATTCGAACTCGGGCTTACTAGGGTGCGATGCAGCGACGGAGGTACTGAGGCTTCCACAACCAATCTTGCTTCCCAAAAATGGAGTTTTCAGTTGGCTCAACATAGAGCCTGTTCGATTTGGCGCGAAAATTAAGCCTTGATTTCTTCGAAACTTGAGACAGAAACGCTGGATTTGTCACTTTCAATCGTGTTGCAAGTGCCAGAAGCAACGCAACGACGTTGAGCCTGGCTCAAAACTCCATTTTAGGTAGCAATTTTAAGCTTCCGGAAATATCAAGAGTAACTTACTGAGGATCAATGCCTGAAACTCAAGTCAAGGAGTCGAAGCCAGAACGCGTGCGACCAATTTCGAACAAGTTTCGGAGGCTTACCTTCGGAACCCAATCGAACACGCTCATAATCGGGTTGCTTCTAACACCTGGAACACTACTGAAAGTAGCAAAGCCACAGTTCCATCAGGATAAGTCAAGATGAGTGGGTTTGGCTTGGATCGACTTTGGGCGCGTACGAATGGGTACTGAATTTAAACCTTGGCAGCTTGGTTTGATCAAAACTTTAGGCAGGTGCGGTGGCTTTGAATTGTTGAATTGAGTTTGAGACGTTGACCTTTTATCGATTGCCCTGGAGACTGACAGAAACTTAATATTGCTCAAAGAAATGGAGTTGTCAGCAGGCCGCTCAACGTAATCGCGAGGCTGTAGAAGCACTCACCACAAGACGCCACGCAGCAGAGTCAAAGCTTCTGCCTAAAGTTGTGGACAAATCAAGCTTCAAAGGTTCAACTTTGGCGCCCAATCAAACGCGCCCTTTGTTTAGCCAATCAAACGCACCCTTTGTTTAGCCAATCAAACGCACCCTTTGTTTAGCCAATCAAACGCACCCTTTGTTTAGCCAATCAAACGCACCCTTTGTTTAGCCAGTGGCATGTGCCCTTATGGTAGCGAAAACCTGATGGGAGGACGTAGAGCCCAAATTACAGCTAATCGAAAGCCAAAGTATCGGCAAAGAAAGTGTCAAAATGGAATTTCATGTCTGAGAGAAAACGCTTTATGGTAATAAATTTTCTTACGTGGGCGGACCCCAAAATAAAGGGGATCCCACAATCATGCCGAACGATGAAGTTAGTTAGGAGTCGGAGTGCGGGCACGTCTGCCGGCCTACGGTCTCGTTGCGCTAATCTCGGCGTCTGTACAGCCTTCATCTTTTTTCATCTTGCTATTACGTACCCCCATGATACTGCAGCATTTTTGCATCTTGAATTGTCCTAGTGATACCAAAGTATGGAAGATGGAAATTAACTCAAAGTCATCAACCACGCCTTTTCATGTAATTTTAAGAAGCTCTATGGTGAAATGGCAATAATTCTTCAGACCCTCCAAAAATTATACAATATAAAAACCCTCACCCTTATTCGACACTTCAGGGCAGTTCACTAGCTTCAACCCGTTGATTGAAGTGTCATGGATTACCAACTCAATCTATCCAGTAAAATTTTAATAGTGTCCAGTCGGCTCAGCATAATTGGGTTGATTCTAAGGCTGAGTTCACACGTCATTCAACTCGTTCGTCCACTCGTCTTAATGTCTTGTAGCGTCGTTGCGAGCCAAACTATCTGTACGCCACACAAAGTTATAACATGTTAACCGTCAAAGCAGTATTCTCTGCTAGTACCGCTACACAAACCCCGGAAATCTCTTTAATTTTGGAGTGAAATAAGATTGAAGTACAGTGCACTTATATACTATTTCTAGAGCACAGAAACGCATTCGGACAAGTGGATGAGCGAAGGCGTTGATATGAATGACGAGTGAACTCGTCCTAACACCTTAAACGCGATTCAAAGTGACGAAGCCAGAGTTCCTGTCTGTAGTTCCGGACATGTCAAGTCAATTGCGGTTTGTATGGATCGATTTTCACAAACAATCGAAGGAGCCCCTAAGCCATGTTCTATTGGGCACAGAAACTAAGAAGCCTTTAAGGCTTAACTTGTCAGAAACTTCAGTCAGAAGATTTGGCTCTGCCATTTTAAATCGCGTGGCAAGTGTTAGAAGCAACGCAATTTGAGCTGGCTGAAAACTCCCCTTTATGGAGCAAGATTGTGTTTCCGAAAGTCTCCAGGCTAACCGATTAAAGGTCAATGCTTGAAGCTCAAATCCCCAGATTGAAGCCAGCGCACTTGTATCTAGTTTCGTACAAGTCAGACCTCGAGTGCTTCATTTTAGCACTCACTCGAACCTGCTCTTAAGCATGTATAAATTAAACCTTCTGCCAAGTTGTTCAGTGCGCTGGAGCAGCCGGTCCGACCCATGACTATGGTGTGACTAGGGTTCCGACTTCAACGGTGGCATACTGCTAAGATACACACACACACCTTCACCGATCCTTCGAATCCAGGAGCGTGTTGCAATCAGAATCAGACGCCGGTGTTGCCCTCAGTGTTACCCGGTACCACCCCTTGTAGCTGTGAATGCTACGTGCGATCTCAGAAGTGTTGCGAAATTTGCAGAAAACTCGTACACAAACATTTCTGGTGGGATCTTATATAATATGGCTGAAATTTAGAATAAAAGTTGAAAAAATACCCAAAAGTGCCTCAAATGCAGGAATTCAAGTAATATATCATTATATGGCAGTCATGCATTTTTTTAATACCAATTGTTATGTATCAAAGTTAATGTTTGTAAATAAAGGCCGTTACCCAGCTCATAACCCTACAATTTTGGAGGGTTGTCGTCGGGGTTACCCAACCTGAGTCGCATCGGAGGCCGATGAAGTACGGGTGACACCGAAGGCCTGATTGCAACACGCCCCAGCTATAAATAGAGCAAAGAAAGCACTGCAGAGGCGTGTTGCAATCTAGCCTTCGGCGTCACCCGAGCTACACCGGCCTCCAGCACGACACAGGTTGGGAAACACCGGGTGACACCGAAGATACCCTCCTAAATTGTAGGGTTATGCGCTGGGTAACACTGCCTATATTTACAAACATTTGATGCTCAACAATTCCTATTACAGAGTCAAGGTCTGCCATATATTGCTGAATTCGAATTCTAGCATTTGAAACACTTATGCGGAGTTTTCTCAACTTTTTACCCTGAAATACAGTCAAAATAAGGCTCCGTCAAAATGTATATGTTCAAGCTTGCTGAAAATTCCGCAACACTTTGTTGGGGTGCTGAGATCGCACGTCGTATTCACTGCTTCACGGGTAACACTGTGAGGGTAACACCGGCGTCTGATTGCAACACGACCCAGCTAGCCTCCTTCATTTCCAGCAGATACAAGAAAGGACTGCCGACCGTATAGTCGTACGTAAAACTGTCGATGTCGTTGTATTCATTGTTTGTGATTATAAAGCTACTATTGATGCATCTGAAACACGAGTTACTTTATTTCCCGCATCGACGTGAAGCTGGTGAGTTGTTATTTTAAAACCAGTTCCGTTTGGTCGACGTGCGTCTTCGCTCACAACCGTCACTACTGATTCATTTGACAGTAATGTAATAAAGCAGTGGTTCCCTATAAGGGGTCTATAGACCCCCGTAGAGCCCAGGGGGTCGACCATAGACCCCCTCTGGGGTCTATTTAAAGAAAATCTCTATTCCTCTTTCCCTGTTTTGTACTTAAAGAATGAAAATATATTCTGCAATCAAAAACCTATGCATCCAGTATTAAAGTAAAATTTAAAAATTCAATAGGCATGATTTATTAGTTTTTACACATTTTTGGCAAAAAAATTACTGAGTTCCCCTTGGAATAATTCAAATTTTCTTCAAAAACAGCATTTTCTTCTAGTATTAGGGCAAATACCTACTAGTCTTGGCCTAAACTAATCTCGCTTGTTTCGCAATTCTTAACTTCGTAATGGTTTCTTTACATGTAAAACTACTACCTCTAAAAACGTGCATAAATTTTTTTTTTTTTTTTTTTTTGCAAATATGGTGCAATTTGAACCAATGACTGGCAGCAGTACTGGATAAATGCTTAAGAACTTAGCTTAAATCTAGAATATTCTTGAGAAAAATATCCCAATATAGGGAATTGCACTTGATATGTTACCGCTTAGTTTTTTTCAGCATTCATCAGTATTCTGTGTATTTTATAACTCTGTATTTATGTGTTACGGAGTTAATTACTCCGCCAAGGAGGTTATGTTTTTGTCGTGTTTGTCTGGCTGTCTGATTATTTGTCTGCTTGGTTGTCACCAATATAACTCAAAAAGTAATGAATACCTAGATCTTCAAGATATATGTACAGAAACTGTTAACGCTATCAAAAGGCAGAAATGATGAAATTTTGGTGCTGATAAAAAGAAAATCATGGTTTTAGAGCTAATTGGAATTTTTCGTCAGTCTTGCCCTGCTTGGCGTTCTCCGAGTGCTGTAGTTAATATTGATATGACAAGGATTTTTCTTTATCCTTTGAAACGCAGGTTTTACCTCAATGTAGCATAAATGCATAGATTCAACACTAGGTAGAACGATAGGGGTCTATGACGATGCACTGCCATCTTTGCAGGGGTCTACATCGATGAGTTATAGGCCTAGGGAACCCCTGTAATAAAGCATGATAGTGAAGGGTGATATGTTCTTAGACAAAAATTGCTTCTCGTACAGCGCTGTGATAAGCTGCTATACGCACTCAAGATTAAAACTGCGCTATCTTAAGTACAAGTTAAATATTAAAATACGTCTGTGTTTTTAAAGCTCAACTCTGCAGTCGTCAGAACGTTACCATGTAGTAGGCATTTCTGTATTTGGGCAACGTTGTTCTAAAGAGTTGGACACTATTTTCGAGTACATAGTAATCAGATTTTCTCGATTTTCATGCACTCATCAACCAAAAATGAATAGGGCTACTTCAAAAGCAGTATCTTAGTACTGGACAACTTTAATTGTAAGGTATGGTAGGCCCTCTCATGGTTTTATTAATCAGCTAAGCACGCATTTCACGATTAGAACAGGTTTTGAGCTAACGCAACATTTTTGATAAATAATTAAGCCTTTCTTTGTTTAGTTGACCTTTCCTAGTTGTGTGAACAGCACTTGGCTTCGGCTTGCACAGTGTTCTACTACTAATAGGAATATTTAGCATATGGGTAGTTTCTCGCAGTTCGTATTGTATGACAAGCGGAAATGGTTACTTTGAGAATACCTCCTGTTTCTGAATTAGTTTGCAGTTACAGTAACGTATAGTTCTATCAGGACATTTAAATGCCGTAATTTGTCACTGGGCAATCTTGGCGTTAGTGCGCGCCCGCCAGTATGCTCCTCCTGGAGGAGCTGCTTTTCTTAAGGCGGGACGAGTGAACCTAACTAACCTATCCCTAGGGTCTATGGCCAACCTAATGCCTCCTGAAGGTAAAGGTAAAGTCAACTTAGACTGTACCCGCCACTGGGAAAAGCATGGCATTCTTCTGTAGTGGGAAAGTGAATCAGAATTTTAAACGCTGTGCACTTCCTTGGAGTGTCGAGTCGCTAAGAATCCAGTAGCCAAGGAACTCGATGGCAGTTACAGATGCTGCTCGCACTGCCGAATTGCGGAGGGGACTTTGGGGATTTCTTCTAGAGCGGTGGTCTCCCTACGAGGCAAATGGGATGGGCTTTTCAGTAAGGTTAGTAGGTTTGCCTATCCTGTGTTATGGGGAGCAGCGATTCCAGAAGGACACTAAAGGTTACCTTAGATCTACACTTAGAACGGAAATAATGGCTTTGGCACAAAATTGACCATATCTCATATAAGCGCGATCAAATTTTCAGGAAACGTGCAGGGAAATCGTAACTTCTGATGGCAACACTGTTGAGTTTGTTTACATTTTGTTGTGTCTCCTGATTGACAATTCTTTGCATTTTTCCCTTTTTAAGGTGAACGACAGTAATAGCTTCTTGAATATTCTGCTAAAGTGGGACGTGGAAAGGTTCTAACAAACGAAGAGAAAGAAATTATCAATAAAGAAACTGCTAGAGGCACTTCTCCTGATGTTATTGCCCGAAAAATAGGACGCCACATTGACACAGTGACAAGATTAGTAAAGGACCCTTCGCCACGGAAAAAACGATCAGATGCTTGACATTCAAAGACTGTTACTGATAAAAACATGAGAAATGCGGTTCGTCAGCTACGCAAAAAACCCGGGCAAACAAGTAAATAAATTTTTACGGCTGCTAGGCTTCCTGAAGTGCAAAAAACCACATTCTTTGCTCCATTGCTTCTATCAAATCCCATCTGAAATTGCCTCCTCTGACTCCAAGACATAAAATTTTGAGGATGGAATGGGCAGAGAAATACATGAAAATCAACATGAATCATGTTCTTTTCACGGACGAAACCCAGGCAACTCTTGATGGACCTGATGGGTGGAGTAAGGGTTGGATGCTACCGGGAGGTGAGTGTCAATAACGCGTAAAACGTCAACAACAGGGAGGCGGTGCTATGATATGGGCTGGTATCATAAGGGATCGACTTGTAGGTCCGGTTAGAGTACCTGATAGCGTAAAAATTACATCTGCATCATATTGTGACATGTTAAAGGACGGATTGGTCCCATGGCTGGATGACATACCCCCTTCGTTGCTTCGAAACTTGATTTCCGTGCATGATAATGCGCCTTCTCACTTTGCCCGTACTACTACAGCAATTCTAGACTCTTTATGGTTCCATGTAGAGAAACTTATGGTTTGGCCACCATGCTCACCTAATCTAAACCCAATTCTAAACTTCTGGACCTTTCTGAAAAGGGAAATTTACGCATGTGGAAGGCAGTACAACTTAAAATCTGTCTTGTCGGATGCTGCTGCTGCAGCAGCAGCAGCAAGGGCAGTTCCATTTTCTGCAATAAAGAAGCTAACTGGCTGCATGGATTCAAGGATTATTGAAGTAATTAAACGTCATGGGCTCATGTTGGCAAATAAAACTTTTTTCAGTCACTGTAAACTTTTGATGAATGATTTCTTGTTTAATACATGTTTTTCTCATTGGCGTTGTTTATTTTTGCCCCTTTGGTGATATAAAAGGGTGAATATTTAGTTTTGTTTAAGTCAAAAAGTCATTATCGCCGCTCAGTGAAATTAGTAAAATTGACAAAAAATGAAAATAATTTTTCTAGAACCAGCACGATTAGTCGCCTGAAAAGTTACAGACACCATAAGCATCATAAGTTTCACTTTCTGTGAAATTTTCACTGAAATTTATAGCAAATAGTCGAGATGTGGTCAATTCTGCGTTAAAGCTATACTTCCGTTCTAAGCGTAGATCTGGCCTTCGTGACATCTGTCTTTCGTGCCCACTTTGCTTTCTTCTATTTTCGTAGTTTTGCTTATGGTGCTTTGTTCTGTTCTTCCCATCAGCGCTGATTTTGTGTGAAAAGACCTTCCTGCATGGATTCCATATTTCTGTCGACCTACTTCATTCTCTCATTCTTTTCCTCTCTTGAAACACCGAATGTTGTATCTAGAAAGACATCGCATTCACTACTCGCCATTTTCAGACTGGTAATATCAAGGGCGGATCCACTGGGGTTGGGGGGGGGGAATGGGGTCAAGCCCCAGAGACTTTAATCTAATGATTGCTCATAGACCACACCATACATATGTTGTGGTCTATGGATTGCTGTATTTACGAATATGTCTGCGTTTACCTTAGGATGCATTTTTTCTCTTCCCCCTCTCCACCCCAAGAAATAAATAATAATCTAAGCTGAATCGGCCCTCGAGTAAGATCCTGTCAGGGGTGAGCAAGGGGTGAGCAAGGGGTGAATTGGGCAAAAAAGTTAGGTTTTTAAAACTTCCATATGTTAATCATTTGTGTTGTGCTGCGTTCAGACTGTCCATGCAGCTTTCGAATACGTTGCTTTGTCTGCTCTCTGTTCCGATAATAGAAGGGTGTATAACTTCCTGAGTTCTAATGCGCTCCAAATATGAAGAAACATCCGCAACTTGACTAGTGACACTTGCTGAGTGGACAGACTGAAGTGACGGTTGACACCTTTTAGAATTTTGTTTTCTATGTACAACAGGTTGTGTTTGTAGGACGCGAATTAGTATGTGGTGTTTTGAAGTATGAACGCAGTCCAAAAGATTTACGGTTCACACGTTGGTCTTGTCAATGCGTTCTTTCAACAGACTGCCTAACTGTTTTGTTGCAGGGGGTATTAATTAACGGGGAAGACAGATAAGCGTATGAACAAAATAGGATTCGCGCTGAATGACGTTGCTGATGAGATAGGTTATAATTACTTGCAGCATCTGCTCCTCGCTCACATGTCTTCAGTTAAGATAATAAATATACGTTAGTGTATGTCTGCAGTTGCATGCTTTATCTATGCTTGGGTTATTTATCATGCCATTATTATTCTCTAACTGCATTTTATTACGCAAATATAATTATTAGGACAAAAATAAACAGAAAAATAATCAATTGAATGCTCCCAGTTCCTGAGTCCAAAACAACGTCATTATCACCCCCGAACGAATTGTGAGAGAGGTGATAATGTTTTCGTTGAAGATTACAGTATACATATACATTTGGTACCTCTGACAAGGAGGTAATATTTTTGTCGTGTTTGTCTGTCTGTTATTAATTCCGCGAAGGAGGTTATGTTTTCGTCGTGTTTGTCTATATGTCTTTCAACAAGATTACTCAAAAAGTTACCAAAGGATCTTTACGAAATTGACAGGGATAGTTAGGCATGTTAGCAGTAACAGACGATTAACTTTTGGTGAACATCCGTTCACCTGCTTGTT
>LQNS02278091.1:446823-478606 GCA_001587735.2 Parhyale hawaiensis | reverse complement strand
TTAACCCTATTCTTTACTAATATTCATGGGTTACTGAAGTGGCAAGGCGGCATGATTAATGCAGGTGCCACACGCTAGCCAACGACTTAATATTAATTGCGAAGGCAATAGGTAGCATCTATTGTATTATTCTGTTTGTTGGAATCATTTTTGCCTCGCTGTTTAGCCTGCAGCCATTTTAAAACATCGAAACATCGTTAGGGACAATCATCGACGCAGATAGATGTCTGATGACCATCGGATTATTTTCACGTGTGAATAGGGAGGCAAGATTTTGCGCAAAATATTTCGAGCATTTGCGAGAGTTTCCTCAGCTTTTGGCTAGCGTGTGTACCAGCCTTTAGTACTGCTTTCGTAGAATGGTTACAAATTTATTATTCATTCTCTCCCAATGTTTTTCTTTTTTCTAATCTTTTCTTGTAGGAAATTTAAACATTTAATCTTTGAAGCTGGATTGCCTATTTCTTGTGACAGAATCTCAAGCCCGCTGCAGAGTGCAGACGATAGCCTTTTGCCCAGTGTTTTCACTTCACAACTTTTGATTGCGTAGTTGCATCTACGTAAACAACAAAAATGGGCACAGCTTTCAAGAACGACATTTGCTGAAAATTCGAAACGATGCAAGATACTGCACAACTGACACGTATTTGCTAAGCCAGCGGGGACGACGGCAAACATTTCATCGAAACTTTTGGTCGACATTCAGTTGTGTTTGCAAGGGACTGTACGAAATATTCGAACGCGGTTAAGTGAAAACATTGAACAAAAGACTATCGTCTGCAGCGGACTTGAGACAACTTGTGGTAAATTGCTAGAATGATCGACATAGAAGTTAGGGTGAGATAATTCCGTCACGCCTTTAACTAATAGGGATAAAATATTAACCGTTAAGTCAGATGGCTCATGGAAGCGTCTCAAGGAAGGTTTGTCATACTTATTAAAAATTGCAGTAACTCAGATCTTGATAACTTGTGCACTCCTCTGGTGTCGAAACGACGCCGCAACGTATTTGGACAAGCACTAAAATAACACGTTGAACTAACATGTGCACCGACCTCTAGCTAAGTTTTGTCCAGCCGAAGCGTTGGGCCGTTGTGCCTTCAGGAGGCACCGGAAGTTCATCTCTCAGGCATTATTATGTGTCCACTTTCCGTAGTATCAATGAAAGGGTTTAATCAATTGCGTTTGTATTTCAGGACACGTCTCCAAAGATTCGACTCCACATCTGGAACAAATCAACAGCACCTACAAAATAACACACGATTTGAGATCAAGAGGCCCCACTGCGTCTGAAATCCTAGGAGCCTTGTATATTTATTTCAAAAAGAATCCCCTTGAAGCTAAAAGATTTGTTGATACATGTTGTCCAGACGATCCAGACCTATTTTTATCCAACGAAACCCAAAGTGAAAATCCTGAACCATACCACTCAGACTATACGGCTGCGTCTGGATCTTTGTCGAATATGAACAGTTCAAGCACTACGGCAACTCCATTTCTCATAAGAAATAATGTTCATATTCCCCCCTCGTATGGGTACGAAAGTTTGTACATGCCTACTACGGTACAGCCAAATTTGAAGCACAATTTGACACATCAGTTTTGGACGGATATTTTACCAGTTCCCGTCACCGAAGCGCCTGACACTGATAGTGATGCGAGCTCCCAGAATATTCCTCATGTGCCTCTGCCAACATCGGGTAATGATGACAGCTCAGCAGGGTCAACAAATTCAGCTGTTCAGGAGAAGTTATCGGTGATACTGGGAAACAGGAAAATCAAAACTTTGTACAGCTCTTCAAATAAATCCTTAAGCCAAAGAATACAGGTAAGCTCCTGTAGACTCTACTCGGTAATCGGTGAGTGAATTTGATATATTTCGATGCACAAAAACTGTAGAAAGTCTATTTATTAGCGGTATGTGGAATTGACACATTTCGATGAACAGAATAACCTTAGACAGTACATTAAGCGAAGTAGCACCTCCACTTTCGAGTTTCATTAGCTCCGGAACCGAGCACGTAACTCAATTGGCTCAACAATCAATTTATGAACAAAAACTAATTTCTCTTGGCTTAATATGTGTGCATATGCACTATATTTCGGTAGAGATTTATTAGTAAGGTAAAGAATCATGCTAAACACTAATTATATAAAGGAGTCGGGAAAGCTGGAGGACCAAAGCCAAAGTCGGAGTAAGACCATATCCCACTCTGCAACACGTGGTATTAACAACTGAAAATTAATCTAAATAGCAAATCTGACGCTCAGCAAAGCACTTCAAGTATTAAAGCAAATCAAACCCGCTCATCTCAACAGAACTACTTCGTAATACTAAGCTCGTTAGCGATAATTCTGGAGTGCGTTCCATTTGTCTTCTCTGCAACGACGTCATATTTAGCCCTGTTTCGGATTTAAATTTAACATTGCCATTTACAGCGGCAGTGGCAAGTAGATGGTGCCCTACAAAAAAGAAAAAAGTAGATTTACTAAAATTGAGTACATTCATAATGTAAATTTGCATACAGATTTTAATGCTCAAAACCTAAACTATTTTGGCACATCAAGCGCACTTGGGGATAATTTGAACCCGAATTAGGATTCAATGTGGTTAGTTTCAGGTGTATGATAATATATTGAAAAATGGAAGATAAATTCCCTTTATATTTCTTGCAGGACACTTTGTACCCTCCAGCGGCCGGCTCTGAGGCCAGAATATCGCAGGGTAAGTCAGTCTATGCTGCCAGCTGTAGCGCAAGCCAAAGCGTGGCTGCATTGATAGACATTGGGGTTTAGCCCAAGGAGTATGTTCTTTAATGAAGAAATGTTTATTACTGTGCACTATTTTTAATTTATATAGCTGTATTCAAAAAATACAGGCAATGAAAAGGGGAGACATAAGAATAATTGAGGGGGCTTTTACCTCCCACTCCCTAAAATAGACCTAATGACGTCCATGTCTGCCTATAACTCTAGTCACACCAGCGTAAGGAGTCCGATGGGTGTGGCTAAGAACGCAAAACAACTTTGCCAAATCTTACTAAGGCTGGCTGCCCACTAACAACTTTGTATTTTAGCCTAACCAATTCTTACCTAACTATACCAATATGCGGGTCACTTTAAACACCGAAATGGCCGAAATCTCTGAAATAGGCCAAAATCTACCGAGTCGAAAACAAAAGGGAAACTGCTTAGCAACGGCAGAGCATTAGCTATAACCCAAATAAATAGCCCCCATCCCAACACTTTCACACCTCTAAGAGGTATGCTCACACTTTTTAAGCTGAAAGTAATAGGTTAAGGTTTTAATTGAAGTTTTTTACCAGGCAGATTGATGTTGGTAAGGGTCCCTGGATGTTTTGAGCGAGCACCGAAACGAGCGGGGATTATGCGAGCGTGGTAAACATAAGCGATTTGAATCGTCGATGGTTCTTGGCAGCAAATACATATCTACAGTTTTTTCTTTTCAACTGAGGCAATATGGAGCGATGTGAGATGTGATAATCGCTTAAAAACACTTCAAGGTAACATATTCACTACTAAGTTTCACTTCATTCAAAAAGGATGCATTCTATCTACATTTTTGAATATTTATTCGCAGTTTATCTTTTCTCAAATTACGTTTTCATACGACATGAATTCGGTTACTTGCAGACTTGGTTAAGATACGAGATGACACATGAGGTTAAAAGCGTCACATGTGCGGTCATGAAAAGAAAATACTGGATAAAAACATCATCAACAGAGACTATAAAAAAAATTTAAAATTCGGTAATACGCTCTGTTACTTTATGAGATAAAGTATCACAATAGATAGCTACTAGTTACCCAACTCTGTAGCTAGTATGTAATGCGAACCAAATTGTGTGCCAATTCCATGAACAAACTAGAGCACTCTAAGAGCGCATACCTCCGCCAAGTGAGCCAACGGTAGCAAAAATTCAAATTGGTTCTGAAACCATAATTTTCTTTGCATAAACTCCAAAATCTAATCATTTGTGCCTTTCTATATTAATAACAGCTTGTTCAATTTTTTTGAAGATTCGTTCATAACTTTTTGAGTTATACTGTTAATTAACAAACGTTATGACAAATATGAGTCAAACATGCAAACGAACCAACCGATCTGGGCCAAAATTTGATCATCCATGTCTTTTACCATTACTAACAACTCCTATAAATTTCATATAGATCCATTCGTTATTTTTTGAGTTATTGTGCTAACAAGCAGAAAATTAAAAACCGTGACAAACGAACGAACGAACAAACGGACCATTACCAAAATTTGGTCATCTACTTTTTGGTATATACCTAACAACTCATGTTAATTTCATCAAAATCCATCTATAACTTTTTGAGTTATGGCATCGAGAAAAATGACGCAGACAACAAACAAACGGATGGACATATCTTCACCAAAAGTTAATCATCTGTTCCTCCTAACATACCTAAGAATCCCTGTAAATTTCATTAAAATCGGTTCATAATTTTTTTAGTTATCTTGGTGACAGACAGACAAACAAACAAACACGACGAAAACATAACCTCCTTGGCGGAAGTAATGAGCGTACCACCCCTTGAACTGACGCCTCTCCCATCTGCAGACTGTGTTACTAATAGCTTGAGTTTAGGAAAGACCTAGTTAGATATACATATATAAAAGTTTTAATTATGTGTCATTAGTAGTGTTGACTTCACAGCTGCACTGTGAGATGCAATGAATTTCATGTTTAATTTAGTTTGCTTTCTTTTCGCGGTTTTTACCCAATCAAGCAACTTGAACTTGTTTCCCGTTCTTTGAAAAATTTGATTGGACAACTGAAAAAAAAAAAAACATTCGCCTACCTGCAAGCATATTTTACTGAATTATCTCCTAGATTATAGCTGATTATTACTCCTCTATTTACTACAGTAGATTTTGTAGCTACTTGATTTTTTGCAATTGCCTTAGTTTGTAATTTTTCACTGTGTGTTAAAAATTTTAAGCATGAGGAAAGCAGGAAAACACTTGTTTTTCTAGTGTTATCTTTAGCACACAGGGAAGAACTATGAGGAATTAGTGCATAATTTCACATTAGGAAAATATAAAAAATAATGTAAATAAAAATCAGTGAAGATAAATAATTGATTTTTATTATTTTCTTTATAAAAAATTACCAACCCTTATCAGCAATAGGCCTCGTTTAGCGTGGGAATGTAAAAAATAAATATATTTTAGGTAAAAATCAGTATATTTCAGCCGATTTCGGTCAATTTCGATATTTAGGATGACCACCAATATACTTGCTATTGACATTGCGTCATTAGGTTAGGTTAGTTAGGTTCCCGCATCCTATGTTATGGAGAGCAGCCACCTCAGGGAGATTTGTAGGTTATCTTTACCATAAGCTAGGCCTTCGGGACGTCTGTCTTTCGTGTCCACTTTGTTTCCTTCCGTTTTCACACTCGCTCTGTTCTTTTTCTTCTATTTTCTTGACTTGCTGCTCCCATACACGTTGATCCATCCTCGTGCATGGGTTCCACGTTTCTAGTGACATACTACAGTTCCCTTCCTTTTCCTCTCTTGAAACAACTTAGTTGTACCCATGGTATAATAACGTACAGGTAGCTACACGCGCATCTCCGACTCCGCCCCCTTTGCTGTCGGCCAGCTGTGACGTCATCTGGATACCAAAACGGACTGGCTCGCTATAGTCTCTAGTTACGATTTTCGTTTACTCAAGTGATTTATCTTTCTTTCCTTATGGCAACCAATAACAGCTCAAGTAAAATATTGCGGTTCATTTGCAAAAGTCCTGTATAGCTCTCCTTGACTTGATAACACTGTGAAAGAAAAACGCTCTGCACTCAGTGCCATTATTTACCCCATGTAATAAAGCAGCTTATGAAGAAACAAGGTGACGTTAAATATTTTACGAAAAACATTAGGCAAATACGTATATGAATTGTTAACTAGTAGCTCCTTAGTAAACGTTCTAACCAAAAAAAAAAGATTATAATCGTGTATATATTAACTACAGCACCAATTAAGATACGACTTTTGACACAAAATACGGTAGGAACAAGTCATAAAATGGTGTGATAAACTTATAGCTAGGGGTCTCTCAAAAAAAAAAAAAAATCTCCGCGGTTCCGGTGAAAGATTTGAGGAGGGATACTCCGTTAAATTTCACACAACGTAGTAGCCTGAAAGAAAGAAAATACATTTGTTCTTGTCTGAAGACTCAGCTTTAACGTTTGATAAGCGCGCTGCAGTTAAAATATTGGCTCTAGAGTTTCAAGTAGAGCCCGCTGCGTACGATAGCCTTTTGTCCTGTGTTTTCACTTCACAGCGTTCGAATGCGTTGTTGTAGCCTGTATCTGTATACAAAACAAATATGAGCACTGCTTTTTAAGACGACATTGCCTGAAAATTTGAAAAGACACCAGACACGGCATTGGTGACACTTGCTACGCCAGCGGATCTATGGTAAACATTTTATCGAAACTTTCGGTCGAGATTCAGTTGTGTTTGCCGCGACCGTACGAAATATTCGAATGCGTTGTAGTGAAAACTTAGGACTAAAGACTATCGTATGTAGTGGGCTCAATAATGCCATTCCATGCATAAATATGTTACTGCAGCTATAAGTGCCTCAAGTTTAAAGAACTCAAACTTGAAGTAGCAAGTAGGAGCAGGTTTGCTGTTGTCCACGTTACAGCGCCCAGACAAAATCTAGGAGAAGAAGATATAGCTAAATATTACACTAACTTTACTCTAATGTAGCTTTATATGATAAAATTGAAATGTTCTGTGCCTTTTCACCTATAAATCCATAGACTTAACAACTCTGCGATGGGGCTACTTGTACATTATTATACCATGATTGTAGCTAGGCAGGCTCAAACAATAGATATAATCGGACATCAAGAGTAATATTGACCTTGTTTGTGTTCCAGTGTGCGGTAGACTGAGGAGGCGGCAGCAGCGCAGAGTCAAGCGACTAGTCAACGGCACGCCTTCGGTGGAGGGGCAGTGGCCGTGGGTTGCGTATATCATGGAAACTTTGCTGTTAATGAACCTGTGGCCCCTGCCAGTCAGAGGCTGCAGTGGGGCCCTCATCACGGACAGACACATTGTAACTGCAGCCCACTGCTGGGATCGACAGTGAGTATTGTCCCCTCAGGGGGCATAGGAATAGGATGGGTCATAGGCCCTATAGGGTGAAGTTATTGAGCTTCGCCCATTCAATGTTACGGAGAGTGGCGATCCCAGGGATTTCTGTAGGTTACCTTAGCGTTATCAAGGCCTTCGGGACGTCTTTTCTTCGTACCCACTTTCTTTCCTTCCCATGTCGTACTCCTACTGATGCTACTTTCCTCTGTTGTCCTGTGTGAGAACACCTTCGTGCATGGGTTTCGCATTCCTTTCGACTTACGTTACGTCCTTCTCTCTTCCTTCCTCTGTGAGATAACCTTTGTAGTGGAAACGAAGCCTTAAGCTACTAGTCAACATAATAATGATAAACAACAGTGAGTTATTTTGTTTTGTGTTTCTAAACTCTGGTTTACACGAGTCGTTTGTTAACCTGAATTCGAGTCCACACTGTAGTCTTTGAAGTTCTGTGCTGGTTGAATTTATAGTCCTCGATTCCGCTACCGCGGACCACCAGTATCAGTCAAGTAATATTGCGTTTATTCGAATTATTTCTGCGATCATGGATTTTTTTGCAAAGATTTTGCGATCCAAATTTTTGACGGGAAACATTTTTTTTCGCTTATGGCATCTTCCACACAAAAAACTTAATTCCGTAAGCAACGTAGTGTTAACATACGAGGGTCGCTCCGAATGTAATGCTTCTTTTTTTATTCCTCCCGAAGGGATCCGAGGGAATGGCAAACTCAATTATGATGACTAAACTTATGCACTAATGACCAGAAAGTTTCATCCCTTTGTTGCAGATATTGCCACTCTAATAAAAGCAATATCACTCATGGGCATGCGTCAGAAGCAGAGATGCGTCATTGAATTCCTCCATGCAGAAAAAATTGAACCAATCAACATTCACCGGAGCCTAGTGAACGTCTATACGATGCCGATGCCGTTGATGTCAGCACAGTTACGAGAGAATTAATAGATTTCAGAGTGGCAACAGAGATGTAAGTGACAAAGCGCTGTCCTTTAAGCCCATGCACAGCCACCACCTCGAAAAATACAGTGCACCTCGGTTAACTCATCTGCCCCGATCGGTGGATAAAGGTGAATGGGATGCGTGTAGAATGAGAATGTGGGTGTCAGTACACTGGAAACGATGTAATTATCCCTAGGATACAGCAAAGTTTGCAACACGGTAACGCTGGGACCAGACATAAGTTTGAAGACCACGGAATGTGTGACCACGTTCGGCTGGACGGTGCTGTCTCACCAACCGTATAGTACCGTCCTGGCACTTTCAGACTTCCCCTTATTCGGAGCTCCGAAGGACGCATTACTTGGGCAGCGTTTTCCCGACAATGACAAAATCGCAGCCGTAAAATAATGGACCGCCTCGATTGGTGCTAACTTTTACGACCGAGGCATTAAGGCTCTCTTTCATCGCTGGTAGAGTGTATTGAGGATGGTGGTAACTATATAGAGAAATAAATTCTGGAGCAGAAGAGGTCACACTTTTTAATGGTGCCACTTCCGTTTTCGTAGCTCTTTAAGTTTTTGATTTAGAAAATAAGATGCATTACTTTTGGAACGATCCTGGTATTAACTTGACGTATAACTACAAGTAGTTGAACTAAGAAAGACCCCAATTGTATTTTCACAAATTTAAGGCTACAAATATATTTTCTTCTTCACCTGTACTCAAGCGCTCACAATATCCTAATATTAGGTTGCAGCAGCCTAGGATGCTGAATTAATGACAGTGGACGTTGTAGTTTCGAATGCCACCCCGGGCAGGTGAGCTTTGCGGCACTTGATGTGCTGACTCAGCACTTAATACGTATGCACAGCTGCCGTGGCAGCGTTTATCTCTTCCCAAAAAGGGAAGGGAAGGAAGGTGGCACCTGTCATTGCTTAAGAACCTTCCGTCAATGGCGCCATAGTTCTCAAAGATCCATGATCGACTGCAGCCGTACACTCCTCTTGGTCTAATTAGCCTATGGCTGCAGCACGAACCAATGCGTGTGGGTTTCCCATAACACAAATTTCAGTGCAAAATTGCACGTCTGTCGAGCGTCCGAGTGTTTTTTTCGTGTGTGTGTAAACAGGAAGCTAAGGTGCACTGTAGTTTCAGTTGCATATATTCCAAACTTACAGAGATATAAAATAAATTCTCTAGAGAAACTTGCTAGAGCAAGATAAATGGCAAACGTGCTACCAAATTGTTAGGCAGACATCGCACTTGAGTTAATAAGAGCACAATACAACGTTCCAACACTTGCATTACGTATAGCGACTAGCAGACTATATCGTCTGACCCCACCATAACCCTATGTATACCAGGCTGTTAACTGCTCCAAGGCTCGTTTGTTCTATTGTATTCTTCGGGAGCGAGTCCGTGCAGCCTAGTGCAGATATAGATTAAGGAAACTGATTTAAATTGAGGCTATGACTTTATGGTTATTTCCAGCAGTTTTCTTCCATCCGCAAGCAAAAAAAAAAAAATACTATCAATTGCTTTATTTAGCTATCGACTTATCGACTGAATTTTGAGAATATCAACATCATTTACTTTATTCCAATTTTTGTTGTTGTTCTGAAACTGCAAGGAAATTAAAGCACAGTAAGAGAGCCTACAGTCTCTGTTTATTAAGCTATGTATTTAATTTTCATTTGTTTAAATATTTCGTGTCCCCCTGAAACGGAAAATGTTTAAAGTTAAATCTTATTAAGGGGCGCGCTCGATTATCCCGAGAAGCTAACATTTCCAGGCTTGACCTATCCGGAACTTCAGACAGGAGATTTGGCTTTGCCACTTTGAATCGTGTTGCTGGTGTTAGATTCAGCCCGATTATATACGTTGAGCTGCGCTGAAATCCCCATTAAACACATTCAGCAAGTTGACGAGAGTGTGAAAATGGCAAGCGGAGTGCTGGGATTCATTACCAGGAATTTTGAGTACAAATCCAAAGACATAATCGTTCCTTTGTACAAAGCGCAAGTGCGCCTGTATTTAAAATACACTGTTCAATTCTGGTCGCCAAGCACGTGCAAAGGTATCGATAAAATCGAAAGAATCCAAAGAAGAGCAACAAAGTTGATACCTCTGCTGCAAAACAAGCCGTACAATTGTCACCGATGGGAAGTAGGACTCTTCTCTTTCGAACAAAAACGACTCACGGGGCAATTGATAGAAACATGCAAATACCAAAATGACTTCACCAACGTACCGACAACGGCCGGAAACTTAAGCATAAAAATCGAAAAACTGCTCTCAGCCTACAGTTCTTCCCGTACTTCATATTGAATATTTGGAATAGACTACCCCCGAAGCTGTCAGTGCGGAGCAAGTCGATGCGTTCAAAAATCGCCTTAATAAACATTTTATGCCCCATCCTCAACAGTTACGCACTCCTATGTTCCAACTTTCTGAACGTCCCCGAACTTAGCGTATCTGCAGCTTTTGATTGTTTTTACTCGATCAACTCGTTGGCTGAGTTAATTTTCTTCATTTGCTGCCATGATATCTCTATGATTATGAAATAATTGCTCTAGCTCATAGAGGGCCGGAGCGTTAGTCCCGGATGCTCAATGAGGATGGGCCTGTTGGTCCATCTATTGTCTACTATCTAATCTAATCATTTTACGGAGCAAGATTGAGCGTTTGGATGTCTCTAGTGAGAATAATTTAGGGTTAATGCGCGAAATCTGATCTACCGAAATCTGATCTACTTGTTGAAGTTCCGGAAGAGTTGAGCCGTGAAATCCTTGGGCGTCATCGTTTGGGTCCACTAAAAAAAAAAAAACCTGTTTCAGCTTAGAATTTGGCTAGTTTTACCATTACCCAAACGTACGCAGTTTGCTAAACTCTATCACGTGACCGTCTGATGGTAAACAAACCCGACGTATGAAGTAAAGAGAGGCGGCAGTAAAATTAATTACATCGACGCATCTCGCTCTTGTTAACCCACGAAGTAGAGCAAAATATAAAATGTTAATCAAGGTGATGACCCCACAGTATTCTATTAATGTTTCATCATGCACGCTTGGCCAATGTCCGTGAGTGTTGAGTAAATTGAGTTGATCTTATGGATTTATGATGAACTTGCGTAATAACTGTGAATGTTTCGATTTGGAAACAAATATGAATAGAATGAATGATTCAATGCTCTTTTTTTGTTTGAGTATCACTATTTTGTTTAATCGCACAAATCAAAATATTTTCTAGAGATCAAAGTAGATCCAAAAATTTACGTTTAATTTCTTTGTTATTTAAACTGGACTGAATGTTTACATGAAAAATTTAGTTATACATGAATGTGTTTCCCAATCAATTTTACACAACAATACTGCTTGCGCCCACAAACGAATGAATCAGTTCATACGCGAGATTTTTTTCCCTGTAATGGTAGAAATGTTTGATTCCGTATGGTGCCAAAGATAAAACATAAATAGTATGTTCGCTGATCAGCAGACTGATGAACCGCTCGTAACACCAGCAACAGTTTAATGAAATCTTCCGTGGGGAGATTCCTGAAAGATGAACCTAAAACTTGCATAGGTACCACTTGGATATTGCTACACCATGAAAAATCTCACGTCGTATAGCATGAAATTAGTTGAAAACCCCGTTTAAAATCCCTTTTTAGAATTGTGCAAAATCTAAATACTAATGAAATTGATCAAAAATGGCTATCAATAATGTCACTATTACTTTTCGGCAATGAGACATTGATATCATTCCAAATCATTCAATGTTCAAACTAAGATAAACATTTTCTTGGGCACAAATATTTTACATTATTTTATTATTAGAATTTGTTAATATTTTTCTTTGATTTCATTTATCGCATATATATATTTTACCTTCAGTTGTGAATTAAGAGCCCTATCAAAGAAGCAAGGGCGTCCAGCTATATAATATTAACCAATACTTGAACATAAATAAAAATTTCATCTTTTTATTCTCATAAAATTCCGAAAAAAAGAAAAAAGACATACCGTTGTTGAGAAAAATGAAGCAAGCTATGAACCAGCGTCAGTAGTGTATAATGTACTGAATCCTTTGTTTTTGAGGGTAGGTTCTCCTCGCACCGCCGGGTCATCGCGCCGCCCCTTCCGGTTTCCCAGGCCCCACCCACTCCGGTTTGCGCCCTCCCCCCCCCCTGACCCCCCAAAACCGGTAGTGCATTGGCCGTTATAAACCGGAAGCTCACGCTCGAGGGGAGCCGCGAGGGTAGGTTACCCTCAAAAACAAACAAAGGATTCAGTACATTATACACTACTACAAATGAAGGATTCAGTACAATATACACTACTAACGTCATAACAATGTCATGAATCAGATGAGGAGTACTCACTATCACTAGAGATATATGCGAGAAATTTGCCCGCATGGGTATATTCTGGCGGGCCCTATCCTTGTCGCAATATTTTGAGTATCCCGTACGCAAGGGTCCATACTGCTTTTTCCGCAGGAGACGCTGCAGCTTGCCGCACTTCCTGCTGAGAAGATTAGTTTTGTAGAGTTAGGTAGGATCTCTAAATTTCTTTTTTTTTTCTGTCCCGCAAGGCGGGCCGCCGATCGAGGTGACCGATTCTTTTTGCGGGGCTCTTACCTTCGCCCGTGCGGAGGGCCACGGAAGCGACGGTCCGCACGGGCGCTTCTTTCTTCTGTCTTCTTCTCATCATCCTTCATCTCTTGCCCTGTGCACAACGTTGTGGTTCCGGCTATAAGCCGAGTAAATCATCTAAGATCCCTATTGATAGTTTTAGATTCGGAAGTAGCGGGAAATACCAATATAATAATGTAAGAAATTTGTTCCGGATCTACAAAAGTTGTTCCGTTACTACGCTGATGTATAATTATCTCTAAATGTTGGCGAATAAACACTTCACGGCATCAATTTGGTCAAAAACTAGGCTCAAAACTCATTTAGTTCAACGATCTCAACTTGCTTTTCGAGCAAATTAAATTTTCCCTCAAACTTTCGTAAACGAAACCAATTTTCACTTCAAAAGCGCCGAAATCTGGCGAAAAGGATGAACTTTTGGGTACGAATGAACTTTTAGGTACTTAAGGCAAGAAATCTAGTTTTAGGTAACTGTAAAAACAGTATCGGTGGGCCCAAACTTTGACATTCCTAATTTAAATTTTCTTCGCGCTCAGCTCAAGAAGCCCGAATTGCAAGAAACGAAGTTTCGAATTTGGAACGCAAAATATTTGTTGATGGGACTTGCCTCATATGATGCACCGTAGATCTTCTTCATAATGAATTCAGCATCAATGAATAAAACACAAATTTACCAGTACATATCATCAGTACATATCACAGCTAAATATGATCGATTTCATGTCATTTTTTAATTGGTTCTATGAATTGTATGGTCGGCTAACGTTTTTTGGTAATTAATACAAGACTTGAAGCACTGTGAAAATCTACTTCTGTTTGAGGTTCAACTGCTAATTTATAAGTTTACTGAATTTACCATCAATCAGATTTACGGTTCACTAAAGAAATGCCAACTATAGAATGAGCAGTACACTATGGCGTAGTCTATGCCTCGTCCTGATTCAAATTTCTCTCTTTCAGGTCAAAAACTCAAATGTACGCACAAGTGGGACTCATCAGTAGTTTCAACATGGATAAGTTCGATGACAGAAGTTTGTACCATCCAGTACGCACGATCTACACCCACGGAGGTTTCGACGCAGAACAGTTCTGGAACGACATTGCTGTAGCGGAACTCCAACAGCCTCTACGGTTCAGCGCGCATGTGGCACCTATATGCCTGCCTGGCTTTGGACGTACATATGATGGTCAATTGGCATCTGTAGCGGGATGGGGTAAAGAATCTTATGGTGAGTATCACCGCATTCAAACTCGTTGCTCTGTCTGTGTAAATAAGAAAAAGAACCCTACTTTCAGAGACGACATTCGCTAAAATTTTGAAAAGACACAAGACACTGCACCATTGACACGGGCTAAGCCAGAGAATACTCGGAGTAAATATAGAAGCTCCTTGAGAGAATACGACGGTAAACATTTTATCGAAACTTTTGGTAGACTCACAGTCGTGTTTGCAAGGACAGTGCGAATTTGTCGCCTAAAAGAACTGGGTCTGATCTCCCTCGAGCAAAGACGACTCAGGGGGCAATTAATAGAAACATTCAGGTATTTGAATGGCTTCAACGACGTACCTGCAACGGGACTCTTTGGAAGAGACCTCGGGGCTCACAACCCCAAGGTTCCTGGGGGAGGATGTTCAAAAGAGTCGCAAAGTTACGTTTAAATTTCAAGCGCAAGTCACTAGGTCAACGTTTCTCTGCGTTTAACCTAACGAGTCATGTTCAAACCAAAGTTAAGCGAACTTAACAGCAAAAGCAGTTCCCGCAACGCGCACGGTAGCCAGCCAATCAGCGACGGGGGTTCAGCTGTTACTCGAAATGGCGGGAAGTGTTACGCTGCGTCTATATATCGTAATTTTCTGATAATATCGGTTGTGCACGTTACTAAATAAGATTTTATGTATTATTATCTCTTATACAAATATTAACGTGAATAACATTCAGAGTACCTCCCATTTACAGAGTGTCTCTATAGACTCGATTTAGTTGCCCCAAAAAAGTTTTCTGTCGTCAACCCCAAAGAAAACCAGCAACCCCTACGAGGAACTGCCGTAATAAATGAATGAGAAAACTGAGGAATTTGAGGAATAACAATGTAAAAAACACCATTTTCCTCCATAACTGGTATTATTTTGGGATTGAAAGTTGTGTGAAATGCTATTACCAATGTCATAGCTCATAATATTAAATACGCGATTACATTCAAAGCATTTACGACTGCTCCGATCAGCCTTAACTCTACGTCTCGATTTACGTTTAAATCCAGATAAGTTCCCCTTGGAAATGCTTTGAAAATGCGGACGTAGCTCCAAAAGTTCACGTAAGCAGCGTTAAGGCAACAGCTGTGCGTTACGTTTCCTTAGCGAAGTTTTGAACATCCTGGCCCTGGTGCCTTCTCCGCAGGGGATGTTGCAACTTGCCGCAGTTCCTGCTGACGAGGTTAGTTTTGTAAAGTTAGGTAGGCTCTCAATACTTCCCCTTCGGTTTAGGGAGGTGGGCTGCCGATCGAGGTGACTGACCTATTCCCGTAAGTCTTCTACCTTCTTGTATTTCGTTTCCTTCCTCTGTGAGGCGTAGCTGAGCGAAAGCGTTCAGCTGCACCCGGGGGTTGGAGATACTCAATTTCCTGTCAGTAGCGCACTGACCACACTGAGACCTACCGGCAGAAAAGCCGTCACAAAAATCATTGACAATTTAAAACGCGGCCTAGTCAGCGCTCGAACCTGTGGTTAAACACATGAATACTTCAGCGCGATATAGGCAGTGTGCCACTGAAGCACTAGTAAAAATTTCTACTAATACTACTTGAAAGAGACCCCAAATATCGCTTGCGAAACAACGGTCACAAACTCAAGCATAAAGCTAGAAGAACGACCTAAAGTCAGCAGTTCTTTTCATAATTCATAGTCAGCGTTTGTAATAGACTCCCTTCGGATGTTGTTTGTGTGGAGTCAGTCTACGCGTTTAAAAATCGTCTTGACATGCATTGGGAGAGACATACTCTACAGCTATAAACTCCTCCTCCAGGAGTCACAAACGCTTAACGACCAAAGCTTCCGAGGCCACCTTAATCCGTCGTCTTTTCTCTCCCGCTCCAACTACACCGTTTGATATCTCTAAAGTCTGCATATCAGCGGCTACTGATCGTGCTTGCGTGCATTCATGATTGTCTCTTTGGCTGGGATTTTTCCTCCTCCTTTTTTCTCTTTTCTCCAGTCCTCTATATCCTACTAACATAATGGCAAAAGCTCATAGAGGGCCGGAGCGCAAGTTCCGGTGTCTCTTTGGGAATGGGCCTTTTGATTCGTCTTCTGCCGCTTATCTAATCTAATCCGAGTATGCGAACGCAGTGAAGTGAAAACACAGGACAAAAGAATATCGTCTGCAGCTGTCTTAGGGTAATATGTCTAGAACCCGTCCACCGTGCTAGTAGCCGTCCACTTGGCACTAAAACTTCCTGTGTGAAAACTAGCAGTGCTAGAAAGCCGTAGATAGGCTTAAACTGTAGGCTAAGTTTTAGCCTACAGTTTAAGCTTGTGTTTCATTGAAATATTCCTGCAATTATTCCTGCAAAAAAAAAAAGACAGTTGAGCTTACGTCCCTTTTTCTTAACCATAGAAAATAGTAGATTTTTTAATAATAATGACTGTAGCATCAGGTCACTGAAATTCCGCGTAAACAATCTTTCAAGGCGGGTAGAAAATTCAGTCAGGAGAGTCAGATGTGTAGATTTACTACTTGAGGGTAACTGTGATTCAAGACGAGTATCGCATGCTTGGTGTACTGTACAAACCTTCTTTTTCTTATCGTTTAATTAAATGAGCTGAAACGGCAATACGCTTGATGCTGTAAACACCAAAAGAATTCTTTTTGTTCTCAATCTGTGCCTAATCGAGTAAGTTGACGGGGGTGCCTAAGCTGTAGGAATCACTGGTCTGAACCATTTTTGAACCAGTTAACTGTCTCTGTGCCGACAACTGCCCAGCGAAGTGTATTCCAAATTTTCTGTATGAGGAAGGGGAAAAACTCCTGGCTAAGCGAAGTGGTTCGATATTGATGCTTGAGTTTTTGTCCGTAGCTTCGGAGGCGATCATCAGTATCTCTCTACCAAAAAATTCCGTTACAGGAGCGTCGTTGAAGCCATCAAGTACTTGAACGTTTCTATTAGTTACCCACTGAATCGTCTTTGCTCGAGAGAAATCAGTCCGAGTTCGTGGAGATCGACGGGCGACACACGTTGAGCATGTTTCGCTGCTGTGGCGTCAATCCTGTTGTTTGGCGTTGGATTCTTGCCATATTATAATACCTTTACACTGTTCTAGCGACTGGAATTGAACTGCAAAAAAAAAAAAAAAACTCCAAGCGTGGGCGCACTACTATTTTGCATAAAGGAACGATTATATCCTCGGAGTTTTATTCAAAATTTCTGGTAGTGAATACTTGCATTCTGCTTGCCATTTTGACACACTCTTCTACTTGCTGACGGTTTAATAGGTCTTTCCCAGGTCACGCTGATGCGTGACAGGTACCAATTCTATTTCGTTCATTTCCAGCTTTCGGTGTCCGGAAGCTATTGCGGGAGTACTGACCCTAACTAAAACTGGAGAGGGTCATGGTGTCGCAGGTGGTAGCATAATAAAAGCCTTCCGTTTCTGATGTCACAACTCTTCACAATCTGCGATCGACTGCAACCGAGCACGTCTCTGCGGCTAGTGGGCATATAGGTATTGTATCTGTAACACGAAACAGTGTGTGAGGGTTTTCAATTTTGGATGTGCGTCCAAGTTGACTTTACCTTTCACCTTATTCAAAAGAAAGTTACGTGACCAGTCTTGTACTGCTATTTTTAACCTACATTACAGAGAGTAAGACGCTCAGTGACTTGCTGCTATACGTCGAAGTGCCAGTAATACCTAGTGCCATATGCCAGAAGTGGTACGACCGCATCTTCGAGAACTTCACTCTGCCTGAGGAGCATTTCTGCGCTGGATACGAGCATGGAGCTAAAGATGCTTGCACGGTAATAATTTTGCAACTTCCTCCCTGCAGGGGGGGGGGGGGGCATAAAAAAGGCTGCTGTAATACGTAGAGCAGCTTCATTCATAATACATGCTCGTGCGTGTACTGTATTTTGCTTGCTTGGCTGCAATATTAGGGAGAGGGGAAGGGGCTTTGCTCATTATCATGGCTGGGTAACTTAAGCCCCCCATGCTCCTCTTTGTACCCCCCCCCCCTTCCCGCAAGGGGGCATAGGATGGGCCGTTAGGTTAGGTTTGTGTAGGTTCGCCGATCCTATATTATGAGGAGCTGCGACCTCAGGGGGTTTGTCTACCTAGGTTACCTTAGTCATTAGCTAGGCCTTCGGGACGTCTGTCTTTCATGCCCACTTTGCTTCCTTCCGATTTTATACTCCTATACTGATACTACTTCCTTCTGTTCTTCCTCTTCTTCCCTGACTTGCTGTTCCCATGCGCGTTGATCCTTTGTGGGAACACTTTCGTGCATGGGTTCCCTGTTTCTATCGTCATTCTATATGTCCTTTATTTCTCCCTGTGTTAGATCACCATAGTTGTGGAGACGGAGGCTTAAACTATTCAATAATCTTATCTAATTTACTCTTGGCACCGCCTCTACCTACTGAGAAGAAATTCATAAATTATTATTATTATTATTACTAGCCGGACCTGTGGAAATTCCGCAAAACTAAGAACAACAATCTTCAGTGATATCTCTGACCCGTATCGTTCAAATTTTCTCCTATCTAGTACTAAAGGCACCTGTGACACTTCTACAGAACAAATGCATTGTTGCTCAATTATGATGCCCTCGGACCCGTATTATGCGTAAGAAGGGTGAAAAATGTCCCAAGTCAGGCAGTGAATCTTCTACCTAAGACCCGCGAGGAGCAGCAGTTGCAGCTTAAATTTCAACTTTACTCCTGCTATTGATCCCTTCTATAGGTCGTATCGAATACACCTAAAAGGTGACCTAATTTCCCCCTGCCTACACTCTGCTGCGGTGTTTAAACTAGGACTCTAATAGGTACTAGAACACTCTGAGAGCTCTGAGGTATATTTGTATGTTTCGTGTCACGCTCTTAACGGAACAGATTGTCGAAAAATAGGCCAGGTTACTGATTTTGTAATTAAGTTGCGTTTTTATGGAGATCGATCCTTATTCCTTTATCCGAATACAATTTTTTCTTGAAACACTTCTTGAAGTCGAAACAATAAACATATTTATAGCTTCTCTTGGCGATGTCATGGAATCTGATATTTATAACTTTATCCATATACATACATCGAAACATACGTTGCTCTCAGTTCACGACCTAAAAATTCAGTAGATAATCAACAAAGGGATTATGAAGCGATGATTTTTCACCTCGGCGTAAGTATATTTAGGCTAGTCCAAGTTTTTTACGAGCAGTAGACACAATTGTTTTTTTCAACTTGCTGTCTTCCTTTGACGGAGTAGTTATAGTTTCAACACAAAAGCTTCGATGTACTGGAGGCTTATTCGGTAGATAGGATAGACGGCCGGGAATTTAATAAAATTTAGTAATGCTTTGCTGCTTGTTAATGTATTATTTTTTCCACGTGTCTCCCAGAGTGGAGGACGATTGTGCTGCTTAGATGAATTGAAAGATAGAGCACCTATCTCTTCTGAAAATTCGAGTCGGCTGTTGTAGCGTATCCTTCATGAGCATATTAGTTACACGCAAAAGTATGCTAATTGAAGATGGTTTTTCAAAAATTCCTCCCTGTCATTTTTGACAGCGCGGGTACTCTAGTCTATATCATAATCCTGCTTGTCCTTCCGTTAGTTAGTGCGACTGTGACGCTTTCATCAGTAGTAGATAGAGGAAAATTAGGGCATCTCTGCAGTATCCTGGATACGGCTTGCAGGAAGGGATCAATATGAGAAGGAATCAAATTAAAAATAAGCTGCTACTGCTCGCAGGTCTTAGGCAGAAGATTCACTGCCTGGCTTGAAACATTTTTCAACGTTCGTATGCATGATACGGATCCGACTGCATTATTACTGAGGAGCAATTCTTTTGTTCTGTAGAATTTCTACAGATTCATTCAGTATTAGGTAGGGGAAAATTAGGAGGAGACGGGTCTGAGATACCATTGAAGAAGAACATTACTCTTGCTCTGAGGAATTTCCCCAGGTTATAATAGTACCTTTTAAATGATTAATACATATTGACATGAAAGCTGGAGTGAGCGCGATTTAGTTTCAAATCTTGCTCTCGCATATGGAATTTGTCAACGGCTGCAAAATACTTTTAAACACATTGACAGAAACACCACCACTACTAGTATATGTCTACGAATCTAGAACGCAAAGCTAGCTCTAACTCATTTTAATGTTTTCACTGTGCATCTCTTTGCAGTGAAATGCCAATAACCCAAAATTATAATGGCCCATCATCTTCAAATGTAAAAAAGGAAGAATTTATTTTATCAGATGAGCTAAAGCGCCTGTTCAGCCCGGTCTCCACGTACCAACTTTCGTTGCCACTACCCGCCTAGAGCCAACTCAGCTATATAATCAGGCTGCGTAGTCGTGGCGTGACTTCAGCATGAAGTCAATTAACATCATGCCCTAAATCTTAAAATATCAATCTTTGTGTACTTGAACTGTTCATAATCATGAGCAATAGTTGAAAGTTCACCATTGCCACTTGCTAGGGAGTAAAAATTGCCATAGCGATTGAAAGTTTCGACAATTTTTTAAACAGTTAAATTTTGTGCTAGTTGGAGCCGTGCCGCGGCTACACGTAAATGGATTACATGTAGTTGAGTTGTTTCTAGGCTGCTAGCGGCAACGAAAATTGCTATGCGGACATCGGGCTTCACGTTGGGGACGCAGTTGTTGCACGCATACGCCTTCCGCCTTAACCGCCACAGCTCTGGCAAATTGTGGTCGGCTGCAAGCTGCATTCCTCTGGGTCCTAGAGAACATTTATTTATCTGTAGATGAATCCCATGCATGTGAAGTTCCCCTGTGGGGTTGAGTGATCAAGGTCACTTCACATTTATATTGGGCTTTAACCCTAGTATACTCAGGCTGTACTGCCTCGCTAAAAGTTTGTTTCCTGTTGTTTATTATAGAAGGACCTCTCAGGGGGTAGAGGATGGGCCACGGGATTGGGTTAGTTAGGCTCTCTCATGATATGTTCTGAGGACTAATATTTCCAGAAGAACTCGTACGTTACATTAGCCTTAGCTAGGCCTCTGGATGTCAGTCTTTCGCGCCCACTTTGCTTTCATTAATTTTCATACTCCTGCTAACGATGCTTAATTCTGTTCTTCCTCTTTTTTCCCGACTTGCTGTTGTATTGCGCGTTGATCCTATGTGGGAACACTCTTGTGCATGGGTTCCAGTTTTCTATGGGCATTATGCATTCCTCTTCGTTCTTCCTCTCCCCTCCGGTGGCATAGGATGGGCCATAGGCCATAGGGTTAGGTTAGTTAGGTTCGCCCATCCTATGTTATGGGGAGTAGCGCCCCCAGGGTGTTTTAGTAGGTTACCTTAGCCATTAGCTAGGCCTTCGGGACGTNGGCATAGGATGGGCCATAGGCCATAGGGTTAGGTTAGTTAGGTTCGCCCATCCTATGTTATGGGGAGTAGCGCCCCCAGGGTGTTTTAGTAGGTTACCTTAGCCATTAGCTAGGCCTTCGGGACGTCTATCTTTCGTGCCCACTTTGCTTCCTTCCACTTTCATACTCCTACTGATCTTACTGTTGTCTGTTCTTCCTGTTCTTTCCCGACTTGCTGCTCCCATGCGCGTTGATCCTGTGTGGGAACACTTCGTGCATGGGTTCCCCGTTTTTCTGTCGACATACTATATGTCCCTTCCTTTTTCTCTCTTAGAAGAGCTTAGTACTTATTTAGGGAGGCTTAAATCTTCTTATAATACCTAATACCGTTCTTCCTCTCTTTGGATCACAGCGTGTGCTGTGTTTAGGGAAGTTTAAGCGCTAGGGCTATTATAATAAAATAAAAATGATATTATAGACGTAGCCTTTCCAGCGAGGTAGCACAGCCCGAGTAAACTAGGGCCCAAATTTTAAGTCGTATCCCTGCATAAATTTAATTTAAGATACTCATTGGTATTTTTCCATTGACAGGGCGATAGTGGGAGTCCTCTCATGCTCCGAAACGCAGAAGACCGATGGATTTTGGCAGGGATTGTGTCTCACGGCTTTGGATGTGCTGAACCTTACAAACCTGGCATCTACACCAACATATCACACTTCGAGCGCTGGGTGCGCGTCGCCATAGGATGGGACTATTAACCCTAGACCGCCGAGTCTCAACCTTCCTTTCCCTTCGAATGATCCTATACCCACACGGGACACCTGATATTGGTCCATCGGCTTAGGGATAAGGGCTCGTTCGATTGCGTCTTCAAATTCGAACTAAGCCAAGCCCAATTGACTTGACTTTTCTCAAATTTCAGATAAGAAATTTTAGCTTCGTCGCTTTGAATCGCGTTGCAGGTGTTAGAAACGACCCGATTGTATTGAACCGACTGGTGAACTCCATGTTACGATGCAAGATTGAGTTCTTGGAAGTTTCGAACATAACCGCGTCAGGGTCAGCGTTTCTTCCTCTGTGAGATCGTCTTAAACGGAGGTCGAAACTGGTGCATCAGTCGGACGTTTCGAACAAATCAAGTGAAGTGATCTTAGCTTAGAATGATTGACGATTTAATCGAATGCGTTCGTAGTAACTTGGTGGTGGTAAAAAAACATTTATTATTCATGGAACCCTTTCGAATTTATGGTCTCTGGATATCGCCATAATTACTTCGCTGTAGTCGAAGTATGGCCAAATTTCGATGAAACCCATGCTGAAATTTTAGGTTTACCTCCGCCAAGGAGGTTATGTTTTTGCCGAGGTGCCGTATGTCAGTTACCATGCCCGTCTGACTGTTGGCAATATAACTCAAAAAGTAACGGATGGATCTTCGTGAAATTTGCAGCAACAGTTAGGCATATCACATGAGACTGATGATTGAATTTTGGTGATGATTCCTTTAGTCCGTTTGTTTGTCTGTCTACCATTCCATCGCATAGCATTACGTTATTTGGCGGAGATCTTCGCACTCGGCGAGTAGCTCTAATTTTCATCGAGTCACTCGATCTTCGAGAGGCGAAAGTTCTTAATTTAATTTTTTTAGAAGGATCGGGTTTTGCCCGCACTGTACGATCTAACATTTGGAAAGTGGCGAGCATTCGCTACGAGTATTCGCTATGAGTATTCGCACCTTCCCAAAACTCAGATTACGTTTAACGCTATAACCTATCTTATGTCAGTTACCGCTATCGATTACCCGAACCTGGAGACGTTTTGGTAACGATGTCGTTGGCTAGTATAAGTTTCAAGAAGACGGTATCTTCAATAAAGATTTCAATCGTCGAACTCTGGGTTGATCAACGACTGCCCTGAACTAAACTGTACCAACGATTTCTGTGTCCATCGCGCGTATTGACAGGAGAATTTAATGTTGTAGCCTATACTTTTCGATCCATAATGCTTAAAGTAAACTTTTAATAGTGGTAACAATAATGCTAGTAATCATTTATTCAAAAGGAACGTTGCATTAATGGGTAGTTCACTCCTTTTTTGATCTGTGCAAGATGGGTGGGGTACATAACGTTACTTGGACCTCGTCTGATAGCCCTCCAAGACATCCCCGTTTGTGCAACATAATGTCATATTGGAGAGATCAACATCTACATGCGGGTATTTTTCACGTCTTCATTGCTGCACAGAGGTCCTCAACTGCTTCTACTTCCTGTGTGTTTCAGTGGCCATATCCTGTTGTGACAAACTTTTTTCCCGGTACTTGACTCTCAATAGATAGCTACTGCTTTTCTCGATAGTTTTCGGCCCCGTACGTACACGACTGGAAAATACCTTTACTACTTCCCTAGTAAAATTTTAGGCCGCTCTAGAAATCTCTTAACGGTTTTATCTTTCTAGGCAGCTGAAAAATTTTGTTTTGGATATGTGTTCAAATCCATCGCTTTGCCTTTAAGGAGCAGGCAGAAAATGCTTGGCTCTCTGAGTCCTATTTTTTTATTTCAAGTGTAAATAAATAACAGAAGCTTTACTCTATCTAGTACATCTTGCTAAGCCAATGGACGTGACGATAAATACATTTTCGTGAAGCCTTTAGTAGGCACCCAGTTGTATTTAAAACAACAACAATAACATTATTATTATTATTAAAATACACTAGACTGGCAACTTGGGAACGGAGGAGTTCCATGAGGTTGACAAACCCCCACGCAACCAGTGCAGCAAGCAAGAAAAAAAGAAAGAAAAAAAGAGAAGATCTGAAATCACAGAATAGCTCTGTGTACAGAACGTTTGAAGCTGCCAATACCCGCACCAGCAAAGACAGAGCCATGTAGACTATTCCACACATCCACATAAGATGGAAAAAACGAACGAGAATACTGGCCCGTATTTCGTCGTATCGGATCCAAGGTACACTCATGAAGAGCACAAGTACGCCGAAGTACCTCACCCGAACAATTATTGGCTCTGGAAGAAACTCAGACAGCGGATGACTAGGGCAATTATGTATCTTAATAGCAAGCAGACCCCACCAACTCTGCGATGATGCGCCAGATCACAAGGCAACACCCCATCCAGCATGAACGCACATCGACGAACCACTCTGTCAAGCAAACACAGATGACAATCGGTAGCAGAACCCCAAACTACGGAGCAGTATTCCAGAAGCGGGAGGACATAGCAGTTAAAGCAGTGACGTGTCAACTCTACCGAGCCAAACCCCCTTCAAGCACGTCTCATAAGACCAATTTTCTGCGATGCTCGAGAAGCAATCGAACGAATGTGGGGCTCAAACGTCAACTTTGGATCAAAATTGACACCCAAGATTAGCAGGTTAGCAACTACAGGAAGTGACACCACCATCCACTATTAGTGCGGGGAAAGGAGGTCTCATTGTACGTGACAGAAAGAAAGAAAAATCATATATTTCTCCCCGTAGGAAGGTTTTCATACAATAATACTATTACAATACTTGTTCAGTAAAGTAGAGTAAAACGTTATTGCAATGAGCCTTACAGATTACGGAGCAAATTTATTGCATTGTTCTACTTCACAATCTATATTTTGTACAACACTATGTCTATAGTAGCAATAGGTTCACACATTGGTATATTGTGACTCAACTAACACATGTTAATTTCAAATTCAATTCAAATTCAAAAACCTCTGCATGGCTCAACACTATTTCACCTGATTGACTAAATACTATTGCATATAATATTATCCAATAGGTATGACAGTACCATACAGCACGACCTACAGTACAACCATGTATATTCTAAATCATGTATTTATATCTCATAAAAGGACGCTTTTCATCACGTGAATTATCATTTGACAATTAATCATTTGATTTGTTTAACCACCGTTTCCGCCAAAAGGCGATCCGCACAGTGATGCTAGTCGGCCAAGAGGCACAATTAGGAATATCCTATCTCGACATCGGCTCTCCTTTGCCATGTAGTATGAGTTGGCTCCGTGCACCACAACTGGCAGTAAAAAGGCGCAATGAATAGGAAAAGACACTAGAGAGGATGGGTCCTTTCATGGCCTTTCACACGAGAGTGACTAGAGGTGTTTCGTCTACAACATCAGCTATCTCGATCAACAGTCCACCTCAAAGAACAGAAAGGGGAAAGATAGATTCAGCACCTACCTAAATTTATAAAACTAACCTTCTCAGCAGGAACTGTGAAGGTTAGTTTTATAAATATGGCATACGTCAATGTGTAGTTGTTGATGGGAAGAGGAGGGAGTTTTTGTATGTGGTTTTTGGTGTCCAACATGTTAGTTGTTAGTTCCCAAGCCCTTACGAAAACCATACTGTGTTGGGGGAAGGACACTCTGCTCCTCAAGAAAGCGACCCAACCTCGACGCAACCAACCTCTCATAAACGTTCGATAAGACAGGTGTGATCGAGATGGGTCTATAGTCGGAGGTTTGAGATGAGACAGAGCCCTTGGGAACAGGTGTCACATGAGCGACACGCCAGCATTCCGGAAAAGAACAGAGCCGTAATATCCGACGGAACACAGAAGCAAGCGGGGCTGCGAGCACACCAGCCACTCTGCAGAAAAAGAGGAAATATACTCGTTGGATCAGTGCCCCCATAGGGGTCCAGGTCAAGAAAAAGGCGGTGCACTTCAGAAGATCTGAAAGCAAAACTCGAAAAACTCTGTTCAGGGTCGCACGCTAAAGGAATGCGCACCCGGTCCCGGTTCTGCTTCCCATCAAAGTAGCGCAACAAAAGTTCGCTTTGGCAGTAGGGTCGAGGGTCCGCAACAAGATGACCGCCAGCACCAATTAAAGGGGGGACAGAAGAGCTTACACCAAGCACGGCGCTCTTCAAGGTGGACCACCACTTATGTGCACCAACAGACGAAGCTAACAACTACCTGGACCTCAAATTATTCTTCCTCTCAGCTTCCTCATAAGTAGCCCCAGCCCGACGCCGCAGTTCCCTGAAACGCTGAAACAGCAGACCAACGGGCATATGTCTCCTGCTTCAACTGGTGCGCCCTCCTACAAGCATCATTAAACCAGGGTTCATCGCCTGTCCTGACCATATTGAAGCGAGAAGGGATATAAGCACGCACCATGTCAGAGAAAAGCCGATCCAAGATAGACCCAGGATCAGGAGACTCTCTCACAAAACCCCAAGGCAGAGTAAGGATGGCACCAGAGACGGCGTCCCAATTCACTTTGGACTTCAAAAATATTTCAAGCCTAATAGTGACTTTGGGGACCCGCTGATGGACTTGTAGCGTCGCAGAAAGGGCACCATGCATAGTCCGAGAAACCAATTGGAGATACCACTCCAACCAAATCTGGAACACCAGTCATCAGGAGGTCAAGAACACCACCTCCCATCGCATGGGTAGGACCCTCAACCAACTGCTCACAACCAGAGGCTGTCGCAAAATCGAAGGCTCATGGCCATGGCAATCGGTCCTCCCAGAACCCAACCATTCCATATGGTGACAATTAAAATCGCACATAAAGACAAAAGCAGAACGCGTATCCGAGGACTGAATCCTAGCCATTGCATCTAAAAGACAATCAAAGACCCTATCATCAGCAGACGGGCTACGATACACTGAAAACAAATAAAAGTTCCCGAATACAGACTCGAAGTACCATCAGCTCACAGCATGGACACTCATAAATATTCACTCTGCCTAGACACAACAATACACTTTCGAAAGTAAGCAGCCAGACCTCAAAATCCAGGGCACGAGTCTCGCAGCCACAGCACCGGTTTCTCAAAGTTCGATATCATCAACTCAGAAACATGATGATGGCTTGAGACTCGCGTCTCCGAGCACAGCACCAGATCATAATTGGAAGAAGCGACCTAGAGCTCAGCCAAATTATCATAGAGACCCCGAACGTTGGCACACTAGATGCGGCAGGGCAAGAGCTAGAACCACAAGGATCAGGGTTCTACTTCAGATCCGGATAGCAAACTATCAGGCGCGCAAAAAAGTAGGAAAATAGTCACCATAAATAAAAGATAATATCAAGCATTATAAAACAAATCGACAGTAACGGCAGCTACGAAAGTGGCCAGCTATTCACGCGCCCCAGATCCTGCCATAACCAGTACGGGCTTTGGCCGAAAAGAAGAAGAAGAAGAGAAAGGAAAGGAAAAGAGCATCAGGTGGTACTACCTGATGGAAGAGAGAGAGGAGCAGACTGCGGAAGACTGAGTACCCAGCTATGGCGCCAGCCTGTTCATCAAAAGAGGTCTCATTCGCCTTTAGACTGACATTTCCTTCAACTCAGGGGCTACGCAGAGCCCCAAACCCGAAGCCGGCTCATACGAACAAAGAGGCGTCACGTGGCCGGATAATGTGAGCGGCCTGATTACGCGCAAGCCACATCACGGAACATTCAAATGCTGCGTATTGGGTATGGGAACTTAATGGCTGCTGATGGGCTATTACATGAGATGACGAAAATAAGAGTTAAGTCAGTTTATTCGATGCTTTTCGCAATGAAGGCGGATGAACACGTTTCAGTTAGTCTTCTTACTTAACGCGATAGTTGTTTTCTTCACCCGAGGCTACAAATCGTGACGATGTTTTTTTTTTCTGTTCTTTGACGCTTTAAACTAAGGTTTGCCTGTGGAGTTGGAATTTACAGCTGAATTTTAAGTGACAACTAGAGTAGTAGAGATTCCAGGGAATATGTAGATACGACTGGACATATTGTCCCATGTCTATCACCTCAGACGATAACTTCAGTCACAGATATGGCGAGTGCACACTAACGCAAAACTTGTGCTGTCACTCGGCTCTTCACTTGGCGGACACGTTGCCGTGACTGCAACTTAAGGCGCTTAAATTAAGTGCTCGTCATTGCAAGTTTCGATTGACTCAAAAAGAGGAAGTATGCTCAAATCTTGACGGTCGCCGCTTGTCATTGCGTGCAAACTGCAGAAAAGCACTCGTTATAGAAATTCATCTAAGTAGTAGCTAGAGCCCCCAACAAACCGAAGCCTCGTTCCCTGCAACGTAGTCTGATGCGAAATTTTCTGGAGATACAATTTTTGCGTTAGTGTGCATCCGTCATTATGATAGCATAGCTGCATGAAATTCGGAGCTACTTTCGATTGAAGGACTATAGAGTATGCCAAAAGTAGACTTGCTATACTGCTTTCAATTACGGCTACATCCATGAACAATAAAGAACTTGGTGAGTTTCTTTGCCGTAATTTTTAACAGCTCGATACAGTTGTATACAAAACAACAAAATAAATAACATAGCGTGTTTGTATATTCTACATTTGTATGTTTAGATATTTATATGATTATATAGGCCTATTTTTTTGTTTCTTGTTACAATCTTAACAAAATAGACATGAAAAAATAGGCCAGACTGGAGGTTTTAGCGATTCTATTCAGTTCTGATTTTAACCAATAGGCGAAAATTACTCCAGGTTGCAGAGAATGGCGAAAGTGGGATTCTTTATCCTTAAAATTGAGATTTTTTATCCCTAAAATTGAATGCACTCCTTGCTTTGTCAGCGTTGAAATCTAAACGATGGACTATCTACTACTTCTGTATGAGCTCTCATGAATTCTGTTACCCCCCCCCCAGGGTGCATAGGAAGGGCCATAGGGGAAGGGTTGTTGGGCTCACCCATCTTGTGTTGCAGAAGCAGCGCCTCCGGGCGGGGTGTAAGTTACCTTAGCCATTAGCTAGGCTTTCGGGATGTCTGTCGCTCTGCCCAGTTTGCTTCCTTCCACTTTCATACTGCTGCTGCTGATGATATATTGTTCTGTTCTTCCTCGTTTTTTCCGATTTGCTGTTCCAATGCGCGTTGTTCCTGTGTGGGAACACCGTCGTGTATGGGTTCCACTTTTATCTTGGTGTACTATAGGTCCCCTTCATATCATTTCTTAGAACAATTTAGTACTGATTTAGGGATGCTTGAACTATCTTGTATAACCACAACCATTCTAATTTTTACATTCTCCTACATCAAAGCTAGATATGCTCTCTGTTAAAAACGCACTAAAAGAGCCGATAATCAATGAAGCGAAGGGTAGCGGCAATGATTTTTTTCGAACTTTCTTCCTTTAACGAAACCTCTTTTCAGTTGAGCGCAATAATTTTAATTTACTGAAGCTGTATTATTGTGTTTCCAGGATACGCCGCTGAAATTTAGATTCCGATAGTCTTCAGTGCTTGCTAATGAAAACTCATCCACGCTTCTATCGACATTCTCTATGTCCCTTCTTTCTTCCTCTGTGAGATCGCCTTAGTTGTGAAAACTGGCGGGCCCTTTCCCTGCCACAATATGTTTGGGCATCACGTACCCAAGGGTCCCGAGTGCCTTCTCCGCAGGGGATGTAGCATCTGGCCGCAGTTCCTGCTGAGAAGGTTAGTTTTGTAAAGTTAGGTAGGTTCTCCATATTTCCCCTTCTGTTACGCGAGGTAGGCCGCCGAATGCTGGTAAGCGACCCATCCCATGGGACTCCTATCTGCTCCCGTGTGGGGGGCCACGGAAGGGACCCTAAGAACGAGTGTTGGCTTTCATCGGTATTCTTCTCATTTCGTTTTTCGTCTCTTTCCCCGCGCCAAATGGCTGAGCGATTAAGTTCGGCCGAGCAGTGTGGGGTTAGAAATGCTCGCGCCTTATTTCCTGCCAGACATGGTGCACCTGGCCGAGATTGTACTAAAAGAGCTCATCTGAGTTCGACTCAACGTCTAAACTATATTATATAAAATTGGATCGCTGTTATATAGTCTTCGTATCTGATACGGCGGGAAACCCCCTCTCATGATAATAATAATAATAGTTGTGGAAACTGAGGCTCAAGCAACTCAATAACAATAAAAACTTAACAATAAAAAATATACATCTGATACAAGTCAGTCTGTGCCTCAAAACTCACCACCGACTTACCCAAATCACATTGGCTTTCTTCCTGAAAATGCATGATGGCCTTCTTATGAAGGTGAGGGTTCCTTTCCTAAATTAATAGTTGGTGACATTGTATTTAAATTATAATGCATCTAATGAATAGAGGTTAGATTATTTATCAAATTATTGAAAAGTGTAAGTCTCCGTCTCCTAAATATAACGAATATAATAAATTGATTCCGTAATGGGAGGTAAGAAGCGGCTTTTCTCTCATCTTGACTGGAAGCCTCGCCTTATGTATCACTAATTTGGCCTTGGAGCTTCGCCTTATACTGTCGATACTCCTTTATAGAACCGCCAATTAAAACGACCGGCCGCAAAATGCGATCAATTCTGCCGGAACGAAATCCAACTCTACGCACCCTAATGCTATTTACAATAGAGCTTCGTATACATGTATTGTGGACAACGCTCTGATGATACGGACCAGGTCCATTAATTAATTTGCTTATAATGGAATACTAAAACATATATATTAGACTAGTTAAGTGTGATACACTCTTTGGTATTAGGATGCATTTTAAATTAAAGTAGGCCAGTTTATGTTTGAATTGACTGATTTTCGAAATTGTTTTTCTTAACGCCAGCAGGCGGCTGTATTATATAAAGCCATTCATATTTCGAAGTAAGACGTTTTCAACAATTTAGTGCCCGCAAGTTATTCCAAGTCTCGGATGCTGTAGCTTCGTAATTGACAACAAAATAAAAATATTTCATTAGACAAGAAACTGTGCTCATTAGCCAAATTTTCATCACAAGCTACCCTGAGGTTGTTAACTTCGCTTTTTATGGTCAGACGGTTATAGTGACCAAATCTGTAGGTATTGTTGTGGACGTATTAAGCGGTATCGCCTGTAAAACGCTAATTAAGCCTGATGGCCTCGCCTTGTGTAACACTAATTTGGTCTCGAAGCTTCGCCTTGTGTAACACTAATTTGGTCTTGGAGCCTCGCCTTGTGTAACACTAAATGGTCTCGGAGCTTCGCCTTGTGTAACACTAAATGGTCTCGGAGCTTCGCCTTGTGTAACACTAAATGGTCTCGGAGCTTCGCCTTGTGTAACACTAAATGGTCTCGGAGCCTCGCCTTGTGTAACACTAAATGGTCTCGGAGCTTCGCCTTGTGTAACACTAAATGGTCTCGGAGCCTCGCCTTGTATAACACTAATTTGGTCTCGGAGCCTCGCCTTGTGTAACACTAATTTGGTCTCGGAGCCTCGCCTTGTGTAACACTAATTTGGTCTCGGAGCATCGCCTTGTGTAACACTAATTTGGTCTCGGAGCTTCGCCTTGTGTAACACTAATTTGGTCTCGGAGCCTCGCCTTGTGTAACACTAATTTGGTCTCGGAGCCTCGCCTTGTGTAACACTAATTTGGTCTCGGAGCTTCGCCTTGTGTTACACTAATTTTGTCTCGAAGCCTCGCCTTGTGTAACACTAATTTTGTCTCGAAGCTATCTACGTCAGGGCTACTTCCAAGCAGAACAAC